>JAFEMH010003763.1:0-246961 GCA_022495995.1 Adenophora triphylla var. japonica
ATCGTACTAGGGACGATATGGCTGACTTCTGAGACGATCATGATCGGGAGGCGAGTGAAGCCACGATTATGATATTCGGCTTTCCGAAGAGAGGCGGCTCGAAGATAGAAGCTAGGAAAAGCGGTCATGGGCTGCGTTGGCGGCTATAGGTTTGACGGAGCGTCGGGAAGGGTCCCAGGCCGAGGTAGAAGGACTACGGGAATATTCCTGTGAAGGTGAAGAATACTCGTCGTGGAAAAGAGAAGGGAAGAAGGATGAAGAAGGACCAGTACGGGAGACTAAGGTTGACCTTCTTTGTCAGTATCCACCTTTGTCATTGCGAGACACATTAAGCGATTAATGTTTTATTGTAGTTTTGCTAGCGTGTAGCGAGTCAAGAGTTGACCGTGCTTGAACTTCATCAAAGATTGTTTTAACCGTAATGAATTTGTAGGTTAATTGAAAAGAGTTTTTCGAAACACGAAGCAATTGATGCTTATTTGTTTTTTTTTGTTTTTGAGACCGAACCAATGATGAGTGCCCCTACGTTCCCCTTTTACAATTGGACTAAGGGGCTCGGGTCACCGTAGTTCGACACTTTAGGTGAATTTGAGAAAAACAAAGACAAAAGAAGTGCGACCACTTGTTTTTACTGGATCATTGTTGGGAATGTATCCGGTTGGGTATTACTCTTTTAGCACTTTAATTTTCTTGAGGGGTGGTGTATGGGGAAGGAGAGTTGACTCGTGCTCTTCCTCAAATGAAGTATCTGCGGAGCTTGCTTCCGTTCACGGGAGTTAACGAAAGGGTTCCGTCCAAATCTGCTAACCGTGGCTCCTCAGGAGAAGATTCTTTGTACCACGAACGGTCTATCCGGGTAGGCTCCCACTTTCGAGGGGATTGAGTGCAACGTAGGAGGCTTTTCCTTTAGCACCAAGTCGCCTTCTCTGATGTCTCGGATCTTGACTTTCTTATCGAATGCTCGGGCTGTTCTGCTTTGGTAGGCTCGTGTGTGTTCCATTGCTTTCAATCTGCGCTCGTCGAGTAGAACAAGTTCATCGTGACGGCTATGTAGCCATTCGACTTCATTGATCCCGTATTCCAAGAGGACTCGGAGGGATGGAATTTCCAATTCCACGGGTAACATTGCTTCCATTCCGTAGGTAAGTGGGAACGGAGTCTCCCCTGTGGCGGTTCGGCGATGTTACGTATCCCCGAGAGGGCTAGATGTAGCTTTTCGGGCCGAGTCCCGAGCCTGCAGTGGTCATCTTTCGATTATCATTGCGAGAGTCTTGTTTCTTGCCTCTCTTGCACCATTGGTTTGTGGTACGTAGGGAGAAGACTTGTGACGTGTGACTACGGGTCGGTCGAGTTGGTCACAATCGCCTTCGAAGTGGGTCCCATTGTCGGATATGATCTCGTTGGGCACTCCGTATCAGCACATGATGTTCTCTCTGATGAACTCGGCCACCTTCTTAGAATTCAGTACCTTGTACGATCTGGCTTCTACCCATTTGGTGAAGTAGTCGGCTGCGACTAGAATGAACTCGTGACCATTGCTCCACGGTGGAGTGATTTTGCCGATGACGTCGATTCCCCATGTGGCGAAAGGCCATGGCGTAGTCATGCAATAGAGTTCGTGAGGAGGGATGTGATTGAGGTTGGAGAACCGTTGACATTTGTCGCGGCTTCGGACGAAGCTGGATGCGATCTGTTTCCATTGATATCGATAGTATCCCATACGGAGGATGATGCGTGTCAATGCTCGGGCGTTCATGTGCGGACCGCGAGTTCCGTTGTGAACTTCGTTCATTAGCTCGCTGGCTTTTCTTTGTTTACACACCGAAGGAGTGGCCCTTGGTGGCGCTTCTTGTACAACATACCCCCAGAATGACGAAATGGGATGCCGGGCGTTTTAATGCCATCATGTTTTGGCTTTGATCCCTTCTTTGTATTTTCCATCTTCATTTGTGAAGGAAGCTTCTCCATTTGGAGAATGCTTGGTATATTTGGTTGTACCGGGGTTCGTCGATCGTTTCATTTTTTATTTCGATCTCACAGCTGATAAGCGGGTGTTTCCCGTCTGCCTATTACGAGGGTTTGCGATTTCCCATCGGGAATTTCGACAAGAGAGGCGAGGTTGCCGGGGCATCTGCGAGCGGTTCTGTCTCTTGGCAAATAGTGGAAAGAGATGTCCTTGAAGCGAGCAATGAGCTCCTCCATGTACGCGTGGTACTTACGGAGGCGAGAATCTATCGTCTTCCATTTGTTGGACACTTGATTGATGATCAATGCTTTGAGTCTCCGTATACTTCCGGTTACGAGATGTTGCGCTCGAGGCGGCTTCCGGGCCAGTGCACGAGCTTCGTATTCTTTGCATTGTTGGTTGTTTCAAAATTCGGCTTGATGGCTATGGGAGTATGCTCGTCCTTGGGATCGACAAGGAGCATTCCAATACCATTTCCCTTCTTGTTGGCTGCCCCATCGAAGAAGAGTTGCCGGCGGTTTGCTTGTTGTCAGTGAGAAGATTCCGTCGTCAGGAAGCTGCGGATCGGGACCCTTGGGTTCACTTTGCTTGGGAAGTCTGCGGGTGATGCGCCATTACTACGCCCTTTGTTGATTTTCGACCATGTACTTGATGTCGAACTCGGCCGGGAAGAATGACCACTTGGCTAGTCGCATTGACGGGGATGGCTTGTCAAAGAGATATCGGACGGGGTCCATTTTGGAGACGGGAGCAGAATGTGGCGCATGTAGTGTTTCGGTTTCCCGACTACCCGTACAGGCGGTACAAGTTTTCTCTAATCTTTGAGTAAGTGAGTTCACTTCCTTGAAGCTTTCGGCTTACGAAGTAGATTGCATGCTCAACTTTGGAATCTTTGTTCTTGTGCCGGCATTGCTCCGATTGACGTGTACATTCTTTGTCGAGTACGGGAGTAGTGGCTTGTCTTCATGTGGCGGGCACGAGTGGGGGATTCACCAAGTATGTCTTGATTTTCTCGAAAGCCATGTCGGCACTCGGAGTCCCATTTGATGTCGGCATTCTTCTTCATCGGTTTGAACATTGGCTCGCGAGAGAGATGTCAAGCGGTTGATGAAGCGGCCCGATGTCTTGAAGTCTTCCCATAAAACTTTTCACTTGTCGAGTGCGAGGCGGCTTCATGTCGATGATGGCCTTGATTTTCTTGGGATCGGCTTCGATACCTCTTTACGTAACCATGTACCCCGGTACTTTGCCTCGCTTGACGCCGAAGGTGCACTTCGCGGGGTTCAATCTCATGGAGTGCTTTACGAGTACGGTGAAGAACTTTCTCGGATCTGTCATGTCTTTGCATGTCGATCCTGCAGGTGGATGATCATGTCGTCGACATATACTTCGATTTCCTTGTGAATCATGTCATGGAAGAGAGGCATTGCGGCCATGGTAAGTAGCCCCGGCGTTCTTCGGACCGAACGGCATGACCGTGTAGCGATATGTCCCCACGGAGTGGTGAAACGATCTTGGCTTGATCTTCCTCGGACATTTTGATCTGATTGTATCCGGCAAACCCTTCCACGAAGGACTTTACCTCAAAATTTTCCGTGGTGTCGACTAGCATGTCGATGTTAGGTAGTGGGAAATCATCTTTAGGGCTGGCCTTGTTGAGATCCCGAAAATCCACGCAGCATCTGGCCTTTCCATTGGCCTTGGTGACCGTCACGATGTTGGAGAGCCGGAGTCGGGTACTCAATCACTCTACGATGAAACCAACTCGGAGCATTTTCTCATTCTCTTCTTCCACTTGCAAGGACGACTCTGGCTTGATCTTGCACAACTTCTGTTTGACAGGCTTGGATTACGGATCCCGGGGAATTCTGTGCTCCACGATCGAGGGATCGAGTCTGGCATGTCTGGTATGACCGAGGCGAACACGTCAACATACTCCGGAGGAGGTTTATCGGGGCTTCCTTTTACGCATCGGCGAAAGCGCCCACTTGTGTCTCTTTAGGCTCTTGCCGACCCCAGGTTCACTTTGGTCATAACCTCTTCGGCGGCTTGGGCCCGGTTGTCCTCTTGGTCAACTACACGCTTGAGAACTTCTTTAATGTATTGTTCGTTTAATGTGTACGCTTCTTTATCAAGTGATTCGTTATTAACGTCTTTTAAGTTGTTTGTTAACTTATCGGTTGTTAAAGTGGCAATGAGGATACTCAGAAAGATCGGATTTTTCATTAGATGCGAACGGAAATACATTGTTGGCTACATTATCATAGTCTTAGGCGTAAGGCCGTTGGACGGACTCGAGAGGCCCGGACTCGACAGGAGGCGGCTCGGAGGGTTCGAGACCGGGTTTAGGGAGATGTGGGTGCGAGGCCCGGCTTGTCTTCCAATTACACTGGCTTGCCCTTGGTCGGTGAAAGTTACCCGGTTCTTCGGTGGCATTGTTGGATGCTTGATGAGGGTTCGGGGATCGAGAGGCTTGGCCTGCTGTCCCAATCATGGCGATCATGCTTTGTTTTCGGAGCCCGGAGGTCAATCGGGTTTGGCACCTCCATGACTTCTTCAAAAAGACTACGTAGAGCGGGTCCCTTTGAGAGCGTCTTCTATGAATTTTGGTTCCTTACGCTTTGGAGTTCTTGTCTCGAATGTGGCCTCGGCGGGCGATCCGAACAATCTGTTTCCCATGGAGAGTGCCTCGAGTTGCTCTTCCAAGTGCAGGATTCCCTTGAATGTGTACTCGTCTTTGGGTGGTGGCAATTGGTCGAGGTAGAGTTGTGATGTCGAGGAATGCTCCCCTTATCGGATTAGCCTTGAGTCCTGAAACGCTTGAGGTCCCGTGCTAGGCTTCCATCCTTTACGTAGTCTTGTGCGACTATCCACTGCTTCTTTCTCATCTTCATCGGTTCAGCTTTGTCGGTCCCCTCGGTTCTGCTGTCGGTTATGTCGGTCCCCTCGGTTCTGCTGTCGGTTCCCGGTTCCCTTGTCGGTCCCCTCAGTTCTGCTGTCGGTTCCCTTGTTGGTCCCCTCAGTTCTGCTGTCGGTTCCCTTGGTGAAGTAATGAGCGAGGTCGAAACTGTAAGGTCGGAGGTTGGGTGTGCCGTCGGAGGTTCCCCTTTTGCGGGCTGCTGCCTTGGTGCGGGCGAGCCTTTTGTTTTCCCTGATGTCAGCTGGTGTTGGCACATAGCAGCCACTGGACCGTGGTGTGGTCCTTGACTTCGATGACTTGGTGTTGGCCTGTAACCTTTTGCCGAGCCCCGATCCACAGGATGAAGTTCATGAGTTTCATCATCTTCGTGGCGGGAGGAATCTTGTCTTGGAAACAGTGGAAGGTCCACGTTGCATATTTGGATCTTGGAGGTCTCCAAAGTGAATCCGATTAATGCCGTATCGTCATTATGCTTGATTTCTAACTTGGAATGTCGTTGGTCTTTGGTCCCCTCGGTGGTGACCGGTCGCCGTAGGCGTAGTTAGCTCGTTGCCTTGCATGAACTTGATGCAGCTTGGTGAAGGGTGGATGCCACGCCATTGATTTGATGCGGCCGGGGACGCCCCGGGATGGCTGTGAAAGTGATTGGAATGTCGACACTTGGAATTCGGTGGGGATCATCCGCTTGCCGAACCGGATATTTAGAGTAGCAACCCAGAAGCATGTACGGGAAGTAGAGTCATAGGCCTTGACGGTGTGGGTGAAGGCTTCGAATCTGTGGGCTTGATGTCAAGCGGGTCCATCATCTTGGCGGGCAAGACATTCATTCGGAACCTCCGTCTACCAACACGCGGGGAAGGCGACGCTCGTCAGTGTTTGTGATGTAGAGTGGCTCATTGTGATCAGCCCCAAATTTTGGAAGGTCCAAATCTGTGAAGGTGATAATGTTGCCGTAGTGGATGTTGCCGATCATCTGAATGACCTCGTCTGGGGTTGCGTCCACGGGGACCATGGTACGGGCCAGACTTTCCTCCAGCTTGAGCTTGTGAGGATATGAGGATGTGAGCAGGGACGAGGAAATGTTCGCTGGAGTACGCCTTGAGCTGAGTGAGGATCGGGTCCTCTTTCACGGAACTTGTGTCTTCGGGCAGGCCGGGTTGCGGTTCTGGCTCCGCTGGCTTTTTGGTGGCCTTAGGTGGTAATGCATGGATTTGACCCGATCGGGTTAGGACACTGACATCAGGCTTGGTTCCTTCTGAACAGGCCGCTCTGAGTTGAGCCATAGTC
Organism: Adenophora triphylla var. japonica; assembly: GCA_022495995.1. Lineage (NCBI taxonomy): Eukaryota > Viridiplantae > Streptophyta > Magnoliopsida > Asterales > Campanulaceae > Adenophora > Adenophora triphylla. The sequence goes on from JAFEMH010003763.1 coordinate 6,174, forward strand.
AGAGGAGGATTCCTCGTAGCGTAGGGCCATATGTCTTCCCTCAATTCATTGATTGTAGATGTGTTCCCGGGAGCTTCGGCAGCTTTTCGGATTCTATCCCGGGATGCGGCTTGGGTGCCTCTGGGGAGGTAGTTTATGGATTGCCGCGGTGTTCGAACGTCAATGCGCAACGGTGGTTGCCGAGAAGCTTGTGCGTTGCGACCCTCCGGGGAGGTTGGAGAGTTCTTGGTTCATGCGAACGGTCTCCTTGATCTCTTCACGGTATACCGCGCTCCTTTCCTTCTTTTTGAGCATGCTCAGGGCATTCTGGAGTTGGGTTTGGCGATACTCATGGTTTGCTAATTTTCCTCCACTCTTGGCCCAGATCAACTTTCTTGCAGCAGATCCTGCGTCGAGAGTTAGCGCCTGCCTTTCTTCCCACGTGAGAATAGCCAGTGCTTCTTTGAACTGAATGCGGCAGTCTAGGTAGACCTCCATCGGGGAGAGCTTTCCCTTCTTCTTTATCTGGGTAGCGGGTATGTCGGAAGGTGAGTACACGGCTTCCCGAACATCTGCCCATGTAACTGGTTGCTGTCCCAGTTGATTGTTTTACGTAAGCGAATGCCGCGATGCAGTGGAATCTCCCTGAGCAGTTGTTGGAGATGTATTTCCATCTTTCTCTTGTTTTTGAATAGACCTTCCTCTCTCAGTTGGCCTTTTAGTTTGAGTGCAGAAATGATCCGTCCCCATCCTCCCAGGACCCTTGGGATTTCGGTTTTGTTGACTTCATGTCTGGCTTGGAAGAGAATGGTTTCATCATCTTCGTCGTCGCTTTTAAAGAGAACTTGCTTTCCTCGGGGAGATAAGCGCTGGTATTCGTTCTGCTGTGCCATTCCATCTCCTAGGTCATCGGGACCATTGACCGCCCTCCTTTGGCAGAGGGGGTTGGATGAGAACAGACGGTAGTCCAGGAAGTTGCCGTGGGCGAAACCTTTGAGGTCAAACTGGTCTAGAGTAGCCTCTAGCTTTACGTGCAGAAGACTTGTGACACTTTAAGGGCTTGGTCCTGTGGGTCTTTTGAGCTTGGTTTTCGTCCCGAGAGACGGTTCTCTTAAGCGGCTAGTTCCATGAGGGCTTTCCTTGCGAGAGCTAAACAGTCTTCGTAGGTGCGCGCCGTCTGACTAGTGTCTAGAAGTGTAATCACATCCAAATCCCCAAACGGTGGAAACACTTGGATTATGTTGACAAAGGAAGTCGGGCTGGGACATTCCATGCGGCCCTCCTTGATCTCGGTTACCAAGAAGTTTGCCTATATCTGCTTGATTGAACACACGGGGGTGTTAAATTCTGCGATGTTGATAGTCTCGTGATCTCATTTGGATTGCCAAGTCTATCAAGCTAGCGGTTCTTTGGCGGGATGTACGAATCCGTGGCCGTGACGGCGGGAGCGAGAATCGAACTTGAGCATGTTGATGCTTTGAGGTGGTCATTTCCGACGTCGGAAGGCGGCTGTCTTGCGGGAAAGACCTTTACGAGATGTTCTCGGGGTGGCTGCGGAAGCGTTCCCGAGGTTGATCGATTTGTAGCGGGGTGAGGAGCTTTGTCTCCTTTCTTTGTTGCCCTTGGCCTTGGCGGCGCTTGTGGCTGTGAGCTTGGCGGCACGGGCCGGTTGCAGCCCAGGGTGGTAGTCGGAAGTGATGAGGAGCTCTGATCTTGATTGGTCAGGGCCTCATTTACCATAAGCAAGCAGTCGTCGAGGGTGACTTTGGCATTGCAGAATCTGATAATAGGAACCGGATCCTTGGTATCATCGGGATATATGGATTAGATGATGTTGACAAAGTCGTCGTCAGTCATTTGATCAGAGGGGTTCTTTGTCGTGTCAACCAGTTATTTCCATTCGCCGGATAACCGCCTGTACGGGATGTTGAGCTTGACAATTTCCATGGTATTGGAGCCATGGTCGTAGGTGACATCATCGGGCTGGTGCCGTCCTCCAGCGAGCATATGAATGTAGGGATGCCGCGGATGCGCCGCGTCCTCGACTCGGAGAGTCTGATTCGTCGCCGTCGACGGCTCAACCCGAACGTAGGGACGCCTCGCGTCTGCCGCTTCTTTGGGCTGCTAGAAAAACATCATGCCCTTCGCTGGAGAAGAGGGGTTCTGCGGGTAATTCCTCGTGGAGGACGTCCCATACGACTGCCATACATTCATCACGAGTGTGACGATGCTTGTTAACCTTTATCATGAAGATTTCTTCGACTGGCGGGGCCAGAGAGTATGATTGAAGGATACTGACAAATCTCTGATTGGAGACAGGGGGTTTATGTGCCCGCATCATGGAGATGCTCAGTGTTTCTTTCCAATCTGCCTCCAAATGTTGGAAATGGCAGTTGAACTTGATGTATCGGCGCTTCGGGGTGCACTGCTCGAGGACGTTGACATAGTTAGCATCTCCAGGACTACGAGGGATTACGATGAGATTTGCCCGATAGTCCCTTGGTCGACTTGAAGGAGGTAGCCCGGTGCACAGGCGGGCACGCTTGGCTGTTGTCTCGGCTTCGTTCCCTATGAGGAAACTGTCCCCTCTGATGACTTCAAGATCTCCCTGACGGTTAATGAACTTGACGCATTGGTGGAGAGTTGAAGCTATGGCTTTCATGTGATGTAGCCAAGGGCGTCCCAACAGCTGTGAATTCAGACGGAATGTCCATCACGTGGAATTTTGCTGGCACCATTTGGGTTTCGAACCAGAGCTCCAGAGTCACCGTCCCCGAGGATGGGGCGAGACGTCTTTGTCGTAGGCTTTGATAGTCGGGTTGATGGAATCAAGTGGCCTTCGTTGATGCGTAGGGCTCGCATCATGCTGAGAGGGAGGACGTTAACGGCTGATCCGTTGTCTACCAATACTCCGGGGAGTGATATGGTGTTGAGCTTGAGAGTGATGTACAGAGCTTCATTGTGCCCGAGGCATCTCTCGGTAGGTCTTCGTCACGAAAGTGATCATGCTTGCCATACGGTCGGGAATCGTAGATCTGGTCTCTATCCAGGAGAAGGAGAGTCATCAAGCCATCCGTTTCTGTCTTCCTCTTGCGAGGTAAAGCCTTTCTTTGGAGCCTCGGGATTGTGTTGAGGCTGTTTGTGGCGGTTTCCGCCCTTGGTTAGCATGTTGATCGAGTGCGAGTGCCAAGCTGACTTTGATCTTCCTTTACCGGTCCGTGCTCTGAAGCTGGACAAATTGAACCTTGGGCGATCCGCGGGGGTTAGGCTTCGGCGCGGTAAGATTACCAAGATCGAGGTATTCGGAGCCACAGGGCTGAACTCAGTGTCGGCGGGACTTTTCGGCTTTCCCGCCCATGCGCTCTAAGCTGCATGGCCTGGAGGAAGGGAGGACTGGCTGGAGTAGAGTACGTAGTAATCGAACCTCCCGGATGGCTCTCCGAGTGTACCCACACTGGTGTCTCCAGCTTCATATCTTTCTCTCAGTCTCTGTTGAGAGGACTTCTTCTTCTGTTTTCTCGGAGGATTGCTCCTGACCATGTCTTGGGACTCGTACTCCAGGCAGGCGGAGCAGTCACAAACATCGTAGCTGATGTGGACATTTGATGAGGACCCGGCTGGAAGAGGCGGAGGAACTGGCTCTGCGGCAATCTTCTTGGGCACCCATTCAATGGAATTCACACTGTTGTTGTTCGAAAAAGGGTTTTCGACTGTATTGGGCCCACGGGGGCGCTCCAATTTTCCTTCCTCTATCAGGTTCTGAATTTCGTATCGTAACCCCACGCAGTTGTCGGTGGTATGGCCATGATACTGATGGAAGGCGCAGTACTTGCTCTTGTCAGCGTTGACTACGGGATTCTTGGGTTTGTAGTTTGCAACGGGTTTAAGGAGACCTTCCTTGATTAACCCTTCCAGCATCTTGCTCAGCGGCATGTCCAACTTGTCGAAGTGTACGGCGAGGCGCCGAAGTGGAGTTGTTGCTTTGCGGGGCCAGGTTTTGTTGCCCATTGCTGTCCACGATGGATGTAGTTGACATACGTATCTTTCCCTTTGCCGGGGCCGGTGCGGGATTGAATGCAGCTAGCTGATCGGTATACGTATGGCATGTGCGGTAGCCAACTTTTCCTTGAGATCCTTCTCGAGCGTGAGTCGGCATTGACCATGGCCCGGAGATGCAGGAAGAAATGATGGTGATGAGAGTTCTGATGGACGGTCTTAAGCAGGACTTGAAGATCCGCATCTGTTCATCCTTAGAAAGTGGCTCCATGATCTCGGAGAGCTTTCAACTCCACCTCTTGTAGAATTCTCTTACGCTTTCCTCTGCTTTCTGTTCAGTGGTGATTAAGTCCTCACGACTCGTTTCCCACTCTAAATTGGATGCATGCCGTTCCGGGGAAGATGTTGCGATTTGATCCCAGTGTGGCGATCCGCGAGCTTGACCCTTAGGAACCATCGTAACGCAGAACTTTTGAGCGTATGCTGGAAGTGATCGGCCATTTGCTGGAGGGTTGCTCCTTTCGCTCTCATGCCGAGAACGTAGGTGTCGACATGCGTTTGAGGACATTCGGTTCCGTCGAATCGGTCCATCTCCGGCATTCTGAACTTGGCGGGAGAGGCGTGACCATTCCGGATCTGTGGATTTGAGCGTTTCTGCTTTGAGTTGCTCATGGTGGCTTTCGGGTCTTTCATCTGTTCGACCATCCGAGGCTAAGGTTGGGTCCGGTGGTGGACTTTGAGGCTCGGCGCGGGTGCTACCATGTGAGCGGTAGTGATTGGAGGTGGAAGGCTTGATATATGTGGGTATATGGGGGCCTTTTTCTTAAGCTGTATCGGGGTTTGTCCCCGGTGTTTTGGGATTCGTGTATAGGCAAGGATGAACCCGGGAGGGTATTGAAGGATATTGGCATGCATGCGAGATGGTCCAGCGGTGCGCTGGTGGTATTGAGTGATGGGAGTAGCACGCGGCTTGGCCATATATGGCGGGGTTGCCACGAGAGGTGGCAACGTGAAGCCTAGGTCGAAATTTGTTTCCTTGGTTCGAAGGCATCCGTAAGTTGGCGGGGGAGGAACCTGGTTGAAGGTTTGAGGAAGCGGCTTCGGGGAATCGTCGTCCTCGACCGGGACGAAAGTACCGTCTGGCGGGGATAGGCTGCTATACCTCGCTCATTCGAAGGCTGTACCACGAAATTCTGCGATCTTCTTTACGCCTCTTGTGAACCTCACAAGCCCGGATGGCTTCTTCCAAAGTCATATACATTATCGGTGGCGGGGTCCTTCCCGTCACGATTTCTCGGTGAGCTAGACATGTCGGAAATTCTAGCCGAGGGCGAGGGAACCGAAGAAGCTCCACGCCGCCGTAACGTGATTCTGGCGAGGCGCGGCCGAAATCGAACCACTTTTTGCTCATTGCGAGGAACGAAAGGCGGGGTTTAGGCTTCGGAAAAGGGGATTTGGCTCAAGGTTTCGGGCTTGTGCAATGTGCGATTACCGATTAATGTTTACTTAAAAGCATTTTCTCGAGTCCTAATCGGTTGGAAAAGAGCGTGTCTTCTTTTTTGCAACTAACCTAAGGCTCTAATCAGTGGATCTCGTCACTACGTTTATAAGCCCCTCGTTTCCATTTGTAGATCATCTTCTCGGGACGGACAATCCCGAGCGAGGGTCCTATAAGGCAAGCGAGTTCCACCGACAAAGGAAAAAGTGAACTTAAGGCTAGCTGATCACGCAAACTTCCAACGTATGTGACGCACGGGCCACGGTCGAAGTCAACGTCCTTAAGTTAAGGCGGGGATCGTGCCAAAATTTCGGCATGACCTCTCCTGACTCGCTTGCGCGAGGGGCCTTAGCTTTTGGCGTTGGCCAAGTTGTGGCTGGCACGGTGCATACGGTGAGGGTTTGGCGACACGGTGTCACATTGAACCTTCAGGTATATTTTTCGGCAGATCTCCGCGTCAAAGTCAAGGCTGAAAAGCTTAAGACTTCGGGTCGGGAACGACCTTCGGTCTCAATCTCTCGAGCTTGACTCGTGGCGGAACCCGGCGTAAAAACATACACTTAGGCTTTATGACACGTACTAAGCCAAAAACCAACCGGGGTCTTGGACGAAGTGTGACACAAAGAGTGCATGGCTTACACGGGCTAGGATGGGCTATTTGGGACGACCCCGTGCGCACTCGAAAGGTGTCTGCGGACCAATCGAGTTGCAGCGAGCGGTCATCCGGGTTACGGGTCGTAGTGTGCGGTGTACCGAGGCGGCAAGTGCACGTGAAGTGCGGTGTCAGGCGGCAAGTGCGAGTAGTGTGCGGTCACTAAAATTCCTTTTCTGAGTAAAACAGAGATTTTCAGAATGTGTCTTAAAGAATTTTATGCGCAGTTCAAAAGATAAGCATGAAAATCAAGCATGAATGAGAATGCACAAACATGGTATGATTTTGAAAAGACGACAATGTAATGCCCTTGAAAAAAACCGTTCGAGGTTTAAAGTAACACACGCACACGAAAACGAGGAAGGGTAAACGAAAGTTTGACCCACAGAAGGCTTTTTTTAAAACAACGGTAGTTTTGAAAAAAGTATCCAAGTCCCCAGCGGGGTCGCCAACTGAAATTACCCGGATTTCGCGCAAGCGAAAGCGGTTTTCTTTCGCGGAGGGTTGGTGTCTGAGACCTCGCTTTTCGGGAAGGAGAGGAGTCGCCACGCGGTTTTTGTATTTTGAGCCCAAACGTTGAGAAACGGCTATTAGTTGAAAAAGATGTCATTTTTATTGGTAGCAAAAACTTAGGAAAAGGCTTTTGAAAACGGGGAGTCATTTTTATTGGTAGCGAAAACTAGTAAAAAGTTTTTTGAGTACCAGAGATTGTTAGGTTCGGAGGTCACGTTACGTTTCGGAAAGAGTATTTTGAGATCACCCGAAACACCTCGTATGACGAGTCTTTCTACCTTTCTCGAAATCGTGTGCGTGTGTGTGTGTTTGTATTTTGAAAATGGGGGCTTGAATGACAAGCTTAATCTTGGTTTGAATGTCAAACGTTGATTAGGTGATTCCTTTTGAAAAGGCGAGCGTTTGAATGACAAACGTCGGTTTTGAAGTTTTAGGAAAAGTGGCGCGAATGCTGATTTTAACTGTTTATCTTAAGTGTCAAATGTTGACTTTTAAGAAAAGAGCGTTTGAATGTCAAACGTCGGATTTTGAGTTTGAAGATGAGCGTTTGGATGCCAAACGTCATTTCGCGCGTTTTGAAAGAGAGTTCGAATGTCGAACTCCGGTTTTGAACCGGGCATGTCATTGTTAACGATTTTACGGGAAAAACGTATTAAATGATTTTGAATGTCAAAAGTCGGCTTTTAAGTTTGAAGATGAGCGTTTGGATGCCAAACGTCATTTCGCGCTTTTTTGAAAGAGAGTTCGAATGTCGAACTCCGGTTTTGAACCGGGCATTACATTGTTAACGATTTTACGGGAAAAATGTATTAAATGATATGCGATCAATGAATCGGGTTGTGACTCAGACTTTGAAAAGTAAATACTATCACGATCCAAACGGCTCGGACTTGTAAATGACAGTATTTGAAGTGCGGTATCGACGAAATCAAACGATCCGGAATTGTAAAGTACGATCGACGAGCCAAACAGCTCGGAGTTGTAAATTTGCGTGAAAGTAAATGACGTTCAACGGATCAAACGGTTCGGAATTGGTAAATGACATGAATTTAAATGGCGATCGACGGATCAAACGATCCGGAATTGTAAATGACATAAAAGTAAACGGAACGGGGTCGGAACGTCGTTTTAACCCGAGATTACTTCTCTTACGGGAAGAGAAGAGGATCTAGGGGCTAAAACGTATCGGACCCCGTTAGACGGAGGCGTCTACATTTCAACAACGTCGTCCGAAACGGTTGTAGCGACTGGCGCGTAAACCGAGACGGAACGAGAGTTTTAAAGAGAGAGGGAGCTACCTATGGCTAAGGTCGGCTCCTTTGGCTCGATGGGCGTATACGGGATACGAAAGTGTGTTTGGAATGGTGTTTCGAGATGGCGGGGGTTGTATTTGATCGAAATACGAAGTTTTCACGTGAAACGAGGATAAACCGGGGCTCGGGAGGAGGGAGACCAGTTTAGGCCGTGGGTTTTTTGGTGAAAGGGAGTGATTTTTGTTGTTACAAATGGCTTTGACAGCCTCTGTATTTATAGGTGAAAATTCAGGATCAGTCCGGACGGACTGAGGGTGAAAACCAGGGGGTTTTGTGAAACTTTGGAAATTGGAGGGACTTGCTGGCAATTCTGAATTTTCTGCAAATGAGTCCGGCCGGACTGAGACTGCATACCAGGGATATTTTTGTATTTTCACTCTGAATTTAATTGAAAGGTGATGGGGGAGCTGTGGCATGTAAGCCACGTGTCCCTGTGACTCACAGGTCATGGGAGTTCGTGTCATTATTTCCCGGTTTTGTCCGTTTTTAAAATAACAGCCCGGAAAATGTCCGAAATTCCCCCAGAAAGTGCCGGAAAGTGCATTTTTCAGGAAAAGCCGTACTTTTACGTGCAACAACGTGTGTTGAGTACTCTTTGATGTCGGGATGCGCGGGACAGTCCCGGGACGTCTCGTTGGCTTGGCAACGGGGAGCTAACGGGTTCCGGTTAACCTGGAGCGGGCCAGTTAACGGGTTTCGGTTAACTTTCTAACGGATTTTGACGATCCGGATTTGGGTACTTACAAGTGCGGTCTAGATATTGGAACTGCACAGGTGCGGTTCATATGTGCGGTTGCACTGCAGTTGTTCAAAGGCAGTTTCAAACAAGGAATTTTACCAAGCAATTGCTAGAAGCGGTTTGCTAGGTGCAGTTGAGAATGTTGTCTGAAACTTTTGAACTGCAACCTCAAATCCAATGAGTCTTGTGCCAGTCTTCAAGCCTAATTTTAACCTATTCTATAAAATGGACTTATCTAAAAAATTGAAGTCTAAGCTTCATTACATAGGGTCCTAAAGTCCATAAAATAGACAGGAGGTTATGGTATCAATCAAATCTAATCTAAAATAGGAGGGTTAAAATATGCATACCCAACAATCTTCCCCTATTTGATTGATGCCATTACCTACTATAACTAAAGCAAACATTGTATTGGTAAAAACATGTCCATAAGAATTAACATGGTAATTCATGTCCCAAGTCAATGCACATACTAGCTTAAGCTATAGATTTCTATACTATTGAAAGATTTAAACTTACAACTTGAAAAGTATAGAAATGCATTCAGTGCACTTGAAAAGATATGAGTTTAAGTTTAAAGTGCGGTTTAAACTGAATGTTTAACCTTCATTTCAAAAATATGATTTTAAGTTAGAAAATATTTGAGTGAGGTTATAAACCATAAGCAGTTTCATTGTTCTACAAACAAGCAGTTTGATATGAACAAGGTTTTGGAACCACTGATGCATTTTTCATTACTAACATTGCAGATACATGTTACATTGGTAGAAAAGCAAAATACAAAGGTTACAAAAGCAAAAGAGGTTGGACAAAGATACAGAGAGTACGGTCCAATATATCAAAAAGAGTTCAACAAAAAGGAAAGAGATTACAGTGAAAGAGCGGTCCTAATGCTGACGCGGTTGATTGACCTCTTGATTTTGAACTTGCGGTCCTGAAGGTCTGAATGCTGAGCTTTCAGCACGGAGGGTTCTTCTTAAAGTCCTGACTTCTTCAGCAGTTCTTCCAAGGGTTGTCTCTACTGCCCTGAGTGCGATTACGGATTGAGCTGCGGTTGAATTGATAGCATCAACAGTTCTGGTATTGGCAGCAACACTCTCCTTGATTTCACCAGAATATAGTTCAATGGAGGAATTGAGAGTGTTGTAAAATGTATGAATCTCCCCCTGAAGTGCAGCGGTCTGAGTTGAGATGGCTTCTTTGATTGGCTCAACATCAACTGTCACTCTTAGGGAGGATTTCAACTCATTGATGGTATTTTCAAGCTTGGAGTTGAATCCTGCTTTTAGGTTCTCAAACCTAAAGCTGATCTCTTCATCAAATGTTTTAATTTTATCCTTGAGATTGTCTCCCACAACGTTTAGGTCAACATTGATTCTTGCTTTGAGGGAGTCCAGCTCAGATAGGATTTTGAATTCCAAGGCATCAAGGGCGGTTTGGAATGGGGCGGTTGAGGTTGAAGGTTGTTGCTGCGGTTGAGTATCAGAAACTGTTTTCATGAAGTTTTCAAGAGCAGTGTTGGTGGAGGTGACAAAAGCATCTGATAACTGAGTGAGCATTTCATGGAGTTGAGTTTTTGAGACTGCATCACCCAGTGCTTTAAGAACTCCATTAGCTAAATCTTGCTTGAAACCTTGAAAGCATGCTTCAGCTGCGGTTTTAACAGCTTCAGCGGTTTGGTTGATGGAACTTCTCTCCCCCTTAATGGCATCAATCAACTGGGATTTTAAGATGGCCATTTCATTGGTTTGAGAGTCCACTTTAGCATGTAAGGATCGGTTGGAGGCTTCAAGGGAGGAGTTGGAGTTAGCCAAGGCAAGGTTAGATTCAGTAAGTTTCAGCATATGGCCTTGGTTAACAATGAGTTGTGATTAGATAAGTTGAAGGGTGGAAAGTATTTGGCAGTAATCTGAAGGAGGAGCGGCTGAAGTGGAAGGAATTTGGGTAAAGGAGGGAGGCGGTTGAGATTCAGTGGTAGGAGTGGTTAGAACTATGGGTGGAGCTTGAGTAGGAAGGGTAGTTTGATCCTTTGAGGTATTCGGGAAAGAAGGGTTTGGAATATGCGGTTAGCTGGGATTGTGTATGGTGAATCGGTTGAGGGAGGAATTGGAAGTGTTTGGGGTAAGGTAGTAGGTGCGGTTGAAATAGGGGTGGTTTGAGGAGGTGGAATATTGGTGGTTGGAATGTTTGAAGTTATAGGATTTGAGTTAGAGGAGGAATTGGTGTGAGAATCATGAAGTTCAACAGAAGGGGTTTTCTGTTGATGAGGGGAATTAGCAGGGGTAGGAGACTTGGGAGGAGGAGTATGGGCGCGGTTAGGAGAAGGGGTTGCGGTTCGGTTGCGGTTGGAAATAGAAACAGCAGGGGTGCGGTTAGAGAGAGGTGGTGTTTGAGCGCGGTTGGAATGAGAGGTGATTGAGAGCGGTTTGAATGTTGAGGAGAGTGGGAGCGGTTAGAATTGTGAGATGAGGGAGTTGGGGTTCTATTTTGGTTGGAAATGGAAATTGATAGGCCCATAGAAGGTCTTGAGGTCCATGTGGAAAATGCAGGGCCTAAGGAGTATTGAACAGAAGGGGAATGGGAGTGAGAGTTGGAAGGTGAAGGAAAAGGTGAATGTGAAGGAGATGGAGATGGAGAAGGAGAAGGAGGTTTTGTCCTTTTGGTTGGGGTCTTCTTTTTGGCTATGTGTTTGACCCTCTTTAGCTTAGGATTCTCCCCCTGAGCGGTTGCAGCTCGGAGCGGTTGAGAAGGAGAAGGCGGTCTAGGTGAGGGGGATTTGGCTGGGGAGGAGTGATGAGATTGGATAGGGGATTGAGGTGGAGTTTGGATAAGTGTTTGGGTAGGAGGCGGTTGAGAGATAGGCGATTGGGTAGTTAGCTGCGGTTGTAAGGGAGGTGGTTGAGTTTCAGCTTCCTTTGATTTTCCATGAGCATCCCTCTTCTCAGCTGCTTCCTTCTCAATCCTTGCAATCTCAGCCTTGTAAAAGGCAGTTAGATCCTCATCAGATAGCTTCTTCAATTCCACTTGGGTTTTCTTGGCCTTCTTGGCTCTTGCAACCAAGGGAGGAGTTGTTGCATCTTCTTCTTCTTCTGCTTCTTCAACCTCATCAACAAAGGACATCTTCCCTTTGCCTTTCTTGCTAGGACCAGCACCAGCTACAGCACGCGGTTGAACTAGTGTGGTTCTGGTCTGCTTGGGAAGCGGTTCATCTGCAGCTTTCCTTTTCCTTGAAACCTTCTTGATTGCCTTGCCCAGACCCTTAACTGCGGTTGCAGGGGTCATTTCCACATAGTGTTCCATGGGCTGATATGTGTCTGCATCATAAAGGGCCTTATAATCATCATTGCCAAAAGAAAATCTGAAGTTGTGGCAAGCCTTGAGCCCAAGGGATTCCTCATTTCCCCAATGAACTGACAACTCAGGAGTAAAAGTTCTTAGATCCTCCCAGTGTTGGTAATTTGAGAAGATGGCAGTCAGCAGCCTGCAGAAAGGTCTCCATCTGATGTCTTGATCCTTAGTCTTAGATTGATAGGTATCTATGCTATTGGCAAGTTCTCTCAGCAGAATTCTGGGCCAATGGAGCTTGATTCCATTGTAGATTGCACAGCAATACATCCACTGCTGGGATGTGAAGTTGTTGTGGTTTCCAGTTTTCCCACACACAGACTTTCCCACAAGGTAGCATAGATGGCTCATCATCTCTCCAAATGCTCTTCTGGGCTTCTTCTTGTAGTACCCAGTCAATGATGAAAGATCTCCAGTCAGTGTAGAGCAGGTGGCATCCATAACTTCTTGAGAGACTTCTAGAGGAGCACCAGAAACATTGAATCCTTAGATGCTTCTGATGTCAAGGTAATCAACAGTGACCTTAAATCCTTCAACTGCTCCAGTCAAGCAGTTGATCTTCTTTCCATCAGACAGTGTCCTTTTGCCAGGCTTTGCGGTCGCATAGAACTGATCCACAAACAGGGGAATTGTATAGGATTGCTTCTTGTTGAACAATGGAAGAATTCCAGAAGCATCCATCTTCCTGATCATTTCTCTCCCTAGAGCATCTGACTTTAGTTCTGGCTCATTGATTTCCCATCCTGGAAGAAAATATTGAGAATTCTACAAAAGAAAATACTCAAGTTAGATCCATTATTTTGATTCACAGTTTACAAGCGGCTTGAGCACCTATGCGATCGACAATAGTGCGGTTTTGAAAATAAAAATTTTCAAACCTCAAGAAAACTGTGATACAGCAGGAAAACAAATAAGAAAATAAAAAGTATGTTTACTAGTACGTGGCATTGTAATCCAAGGTTATCCCACACATGCAAGCAGTGTTTTGGAGGGGAAGGTTATGATTTCCAGCCTATATACTTAGGAAAACTTAAGTAAATTCTAGCATGCAGTTTCAAAAGATAACTAAGCGGTTTTCAACATGCGGTTTATGACTAGAATGCACATGCGGTTTTGGAACTAAAGATAAGCGGTTGATGACACGCGGTTTAAAAAGCATAACATGTGGTTTAGACAGAAGCGGATCAGATACAAGCAACAAAATCCAAAATTTCCAAAAAATTTCTAAGTGTGAAAAACAAGACAATCCAAAACATAAGAAATTTCTGTAAAAAAGGAGATGAACAGTCACATGAATGCACGAAGAACATGAAGAACACCAAGAACAGAGATTCATCAAAAGTTGACCAAAATCAACAAATAATATGTCAAAATGATCACATTGAGTAGTAGATTAATAATATAACAATAAAAGTTCATACTTTACTCAGAATCATCAAGAAAAAGCAAAAATAAGAAAGTGGTTTTTCGAAAATTAAAAACCTAAGAATTCAAAATCAGTGCTCAAAAAATGTGTTGATCATGAAATAAAGTATACTCCCTCCGTCCCAGCGAAAGAGCCATTTATTTCCTTTTTGGGCGTCCCATTTAAAAAGCCACTTTCCCAAAAAGGAAACCTTAAATCACTATTCTCTCCACTCATTCTCTCTCCTACTTTACTTTTACACTCACAACATTATCTTTCTTACATCACCTCCCACTCATTCTCTTTCCTATTTAATTTTTCATACTCACAACATTTAAACTTTTTCTCTTTCCTACATCACATTTCTTATTTTGCGTGTCGGACAAATTTACCGACTCTTTCGCTGGGACGGAGGGAGTATAATCTTAATCTATGCATGAATCCGAACAAAACCCAACTAATTTCATACAAAATGATGAACAAACGAAGCAGATATGACCAAAAATTAGTTTATGTGCTTCGAAACCTTCAAGGTTTATCAATGGCAGTTCTAAGGGATGATTTGCAGAATATTAAGAAGAGTAGGGTTAGAAATCATACCATATCGAAGATAGGCTTCTTTGGTGCCATTGATGTTTTGAAAATTTAAAGGTTTTATGAAGGTTTTGGAGAGAGAGAAACAAGAGTTTGGTAAAGGAAGGTACAATTTGCAGAGGATATGTCAGGAAAGAGTTGAAATTGCAGTATGACTAGGCTATTTATAGGGAATGATCAGAGAGAAAGGTAAGTGAAGAGACTGTTCTACTATCCCTAATCAGTGAATCATTACCAAAGTTGCACCTTTTCGTCTTCCTTACCAAACCATATGACGGCTGACATGAGGGCCATTTAATGTCAATGTTCCCTATGCATTAAATGCTTTTAAATTTTGAAATTTTGAGGGAAAACATTTGCAAAAATACCCTTATGCCAAAAATAAGGACTGAAAAATAAATAAAAAGAATTTGAACAGTTTTTTTTTAAACAAATAAATATAAGAAATAAACAAAAGTTACTCTAAGTTGAAACGCGGTTGAGATCCATGCGGTCAGGCTGCAGCAAGCGGTTTGGAAATGTGCGATTGGCTGCAAGCGGTTGACTGCATGCGGTTTGATACACGCGGTTTCAATAGGGTGAGGTTTGAATCCTCAACAGGAACTTCAACCTATACTCAACACACAAGTTAGCAAATAAAAAAGAACGGAATCATTTAAGTTCAAGCATACCCATTTTTCCTCTGAGGAAAGAAAACCTCTTGGAGTCCAGAGCTTTGGTGAGAATATCAGCAATCTGGTTGTCTGTCCCCACATACTCTAAATGGATATTCCTCTTCTCTACATGGTCTTTGATGAAATGATACTTGATATCTATATGCTTGGTCTTGGAATGCATGACAGGGTTGTTGGAGACCGAAATTGTTGAAGTGTTGTCACACATGATAGGGCAATTTCCTTCTTCAATTTCATAGTCCACCAACTATTGCTTCATCCAAAAAATTTGACAGCAACAACTTCCAGCAGCAATATACTCAGCCTCTATGGTTGACACTGAAACTGAAGCTTGCTTCTTGCTGGCCCAAGCAACTAGTCTATTCTCGAGGAAATGACAAGTACCACTAGTGCTTTTCCTGTCAATAGTACAAGTTGCATAATCTGCATCTCAATAACCTACGAGATCGAAGTTCGAATCTTTGGAATACCAAAGTCCAAGGTTAGTGGTTCCAGATAAATAGCGAATTATACGCTTGACTGCAATTAAATGTGCTTCTCTAGGATCTGCTTGATAGCGTGCACATACACAGACACTAAACATGATATCGGGCCTACTAGCAGTTAGATAAAGTAATGAGCCGATCATACCTCGATATAAGGTTTGATCAACCTTCTTACCTTTTAGATCCTTATCTAGTTTATTTCCCGTGGCCATTGGAGTATCATATGCTTTAGCATTTTCTAATCCAAACTTCTTTATCAACTCCTTGGTGTATTTGGCTTGGCTGAGGAAAATACCTTCTTCGCATTACTTGATTTGAAGCCCGACGAAGAATTTTAATTCTCCCATCATGCTCATCTCAAACTTGCTTTTTATTAGCTTCTCAAAATTCTTACAAAGTAACTCATTAGTAGAACCAAAAATGATATCATCAACATATATTTGAACAAATAAAGTATGATCATTGTATTTGGAAATAAAAAGAGTTGTATCGATTTTATCGCGTTTAAATCCTTTTTCTAGTAAAAATTTAGAAAGAGTCTCATACCATGCCCTTGGAGCTTGCTTAAGTCCATACAAAGCTTTCTGGAGTTTGTAGACATGATTTGGAAATTTGGAGTCTTCAAATCCAGGTGGTTGAGCAACATACACGGTCTCTTACAGTTCACCGTTGAGGAAAGCACTCTTCACGTCCATTTGATATAACTTGAAACACTTGAAAGAGGCGCAGGCTAAGAAGATTCTAATAGCTTCCAATCTTGCAACTGGTGCAAAGGTTTCGTCATAATCAATTCCTTCTTCTTGCCTATATCCTTGTGCAACCAACCTTGCTTTATTCCTTGTGATGCTTCCATTCTCGTCCATCTTATTCTTAAATACCCACTTAGTTCCTATCACACCTTGATCCTGAGGTCTAGGCACCAAAGTCCAGACCTTGCATCTTTCAAACTGGTTGAGTTCTTCTTGCATAGCAACAACCCAATTGGAATCTTGGAGTGCTTCATCAATCTTCTTGGGTTCAACTTGAGATAATAAAGAAGTATGCTCATCATAGTTCGATCTCCTTATTTGAACACCGAAAAACAGATCACCAATCACATTAGAGAGAGGGTGACTGCTGACTTCACGAACCTCCGGGGGTAAGTCTGGTTGGACTTAGATTTGCTGAAGATCTTCAATTGGAACGTCGTTAGATCCTTCAGCGAAGTCATGAAAGGTAATTTGATGAAGAGGTTCAATAAGCTGGATGGGGGAATTCTCAACATCTTCTTCCCTTGGAGTTGCATCTGGAATGGGAATTTCAGGTGCGGTTTCAAAATTGCGGTTTGAGGGAATTTCAGTTGAGGAAGTTGGATTTTGTGGTTGAGGTTCAGGTGCGGTTCTAGAGGATTCACCTATTTCATTATGCTCAGCAAAATAATCAGCAACATTTGGAGCCAGATGTGGCTCAAGGAGAGAACGCTCATCAAATATAACATGGACAGACTCAACTATCTTTAAACTAGTTTTATTAAAAACACGAAAAGCTTTTGAATATTTAGCATACCCAACAAAAATACCTTCGTCGTCCTTGGCTCCGAATTTACCTCTATTTTCTCTTCCGTTGTAGAGGATAAAGCATTTGCAGCCAAAGATCTTGAATAATGTAATGTTGGGGGTTCTTCCTCTCCATAGCTCATATGGAGTCTTGTTATAGGTTTTGTTGATGAGGAAGCGGTTCTGAGTGAAGCATGCTATGTTGATTGCTTCAAATTTCGGAAATACCGAGGCAAATGGCTTCGTATATCATTGTCTTTCCAGCCTCAATCAACGTCATGTTCTTCCTTTCCACAACCCCTTTTTGTTGTGGAACACCAGCAGCAGAGAAATTGTGATCAATCACATGGTCATCACAATACTGACCAACACCGTTATTTTTAAATTCGGTTACATTATCTGATTGAACACTAACGATGTCGTCTTCTTTTTGAGTTTGGAGCCGTCTAAAGAGTGCGGTTAAGATGTCATAACAATCGTCCTTAGAGATCATCATCTCAACCCAAGTATATCTTGAGTAATCATCCACTACCACTAAAGTATATCTACTTCCTCCAATGCTGGCAGTGGTAACGGGTCCAAACAAATCTATGTGAAGCAGTTGTAAGCATCTTGAAGTTGATGGAGCGGTCTTGCTGGTGAAAGACGACGCGGATTGCTTACCAAGTTGACATGCACTGCATTTCTCAGGATGGTGGTCAGCCACTTTGGGTAAACCACGAACGAGATTTTCCCTACCAATCTTTGCTAGATACTTGAAGTTCAAGTGGCTCAACCTCTTGTGCCATAGCCAACTATTTTCGCTCACATTTTTAGCTACAAAACAGAGATTAGTAATACTACATGCAGAATCTAGATCGATAATGTAAATATTACTCTTATGAATCCCTGTAAGTTGGGTGACTCCGGAGATGCTATCATTGATAAAGCAATTTGATGATGTGAAGTTGCAAAGCATTCCTTTGTCGCAGAATTGAGAAATTGAAAGGAGGTTGTGCTTGAGTCCTTCAACAAGAGAAACCTTCTCAATGGTTAGGTTTCCTCTCCTTATTACACCATATCCAATGGTCTTGCCTTTGTTGTTGTCACTAAAGGTTACAGACGGACCACTTGCTTCAATGACATCTTCTAGTAATGATCTATCTCCAGTCATATGTCTTGGCGACCCTTTGTCAAGATACCATTCATTATCCTTGGAGTGACCAGCCATTAAGCAGAGGACTTGAAATGTAAACATTAAGAACGAGGTCCCCCTTTATTCCTTGGGTCCTGAAGTTAGCAACCTTTAACGACCCACACCTGTTTGACAGAAGGAGGTTTACTCTTCCTGACATTGGATGTGAATCGCAAAAGGCATTCTGCAGCCTTGTGACCTAAACCATCACACACAGAGCATTTATAAAAGCTACAAGCATCATGAGGTTTCACTAACTCCTTACTTTTCTTAGGAGTTGCATGCGGTTTGGGAGCAGCGATTTCAGCCTTAACAAAGGGAACTGGCTTTGGTTTGACCGCGTATTTTCTAGGAACGCTCTTCTTGCTTTTGAAGGCAGGAGGAGCGGTCGAAGAAGAAGGGCGGTCAGTCTTGCAGTTTCCAGCACCACCTGTTCCACCAGAAGCGGTTGGAGCAGGGATGCGGCCAACTCCATAAGCCATTTCCTCTGAATTTACACTCTCAAAATCCTTTGCTTTCATCTGAGAGTTCTTCCCATATTGTTTCTTTGGGTAGACATAATTAAAATTTTGTTGTCCTTTACCCTTATAATTAGCATGCTTCCCCTTAGAAATTTCTTTAGTTAGTTTTAAAATTTTCTCATCCTTTTCACAACAGGATGCACACTTCTCCTTTTCACCAGATCCAAATCCCAAACCCTCTTTAATTCCACTGGGTACTTGGGTATCTATAATTTGATCCATGGTGGATTTTGACTTGAGCCACCCATCAATAATCTTTTGGAGATCGTTGATTTGGGTGACCAGGTCATCATTCCGGAGTTGAAGTGCAGCAACCTTAGTTTCAAGGGTGCGGTTTTGATCAGCAAGAGGAGTCAAAATTTTGATTTGGTCCTTAAGATTTTAAATTTCAGACCTCATCACAGTTTTCTCCGTCTTGTACTGAGAAATTTCATCATGAGCTAAACTTAAAGCTTTCTTAACATTAGAAAACTTATGGATCATCATTTCTGCTTCCTTGAACATCCTTTCATGTTCCATGGGAGAAACCTCTTTCACCACCTTTTTCAAAATTTTCTTTTTTGGAATTACTTTTGAAGGTGGAGCATTTGTAGGAGGAAAGATAGGACGTGAATATGAAAAATTTCCTATCTTAATGCTAGGAGTAAGTTTGACATTATCATCCAATTTAAAATTTGGAATTTTTGTAGAAACCTCTTCTTCATCCATATCTAGCAACTCGATTGACTCAGTATCTGACTCATCGGAAACATCTGCAATTAAGCAGAGATTAACCTCTTCGGTTTCTTCATCACTTTCATCATCAGAGTCTGTTTCAATCCAAGTTGCTAATTCCTTGGAATTCTCTTCCTCCTCAGCAACCATTCCCTTGCGACGAGAAAAATTCGCAGGAGAGGTTTTCTTTTTCATGTATTCATATTTAGGCTGTGGACACTCAGATGCAAAGTGACCAGGTTTTCTACAGTTGTAGCAAACTAGATCACTCTTTTTCTTTGTATCTGCAGCCTTAAAAAATGTTGCAGGAGGTTTGCCTTTAGAAAACGTTTTTGTGAAAGGTTTTGAGGATTTTCTAAATGTTTGAAATCTTTTCACAAACATGGCAAAATCATCATCATCCATCTCGATGAGTGATGAGGTTGATATGGAAGGATCTGCGGTTTGATTGGATGTGGATGGTTTCTCCTCATGTTCCACTACGGATATGGAAAGCGATTTAGTTTTTCCTTCAATCTCTTCAATGTGATTTAATTTAAGCTCATAAACTCTAAGATTTGCATACAAACTTAACGACCAAGTATTCAAAATTTTGGAGTCTTCTAGAGAGGTTGCTTTATTTACCCATCTAGAACCTAGAGTAGCTAGGAAAGTCATATTGATTTCCTTATCAGTTAAAGTTTTGCCAAGAGATCTATAAGCATTAACTACCTCAACATAGCGGTCGTAGGTTTGACGCAAGGTTTCATTGGATTTTCTGTTGAAGTTGTTGTAGGATCTTTCAACAGCATATAATTTGTTTTCCTTGCATTCGTCATCACCTTGGAGGTAGCTCTCTATGGCATCCCACATCTGCTTTGCGGTTTTGAGGTACATCACCTTTTGAAGAGTTGAAACGGGGAGGGTTCCAGAAATGATGTGCCTTGCCTTCTTTGTCAGAGGCGGCTAATCTCTTCTCTTCATCCGACCACTCGTCTTTTGGCTTTTTGACTTCTGGAGTTTCTGTATTGGTGGTTGCATCAGTGTTGGCCTTCTTGGGAACGAACGGGCCATTGATTACGCACTCTACCAACATCTCATATATAGTTTCCAAATGAATAAGCATTCGGCACTTTCAGATGTCAAAGTGGTCTTCGTCCAAAATTGGAATGTGTGTAGTTAACAGTTGTCATTGTCTTTGAGTTTGCCATATTGAATCGGCACACAAGTTGTTAAGCTTCAAAAACAGTGGTTTTATAAATGTGTTCGCTCTGATACCACTTGTTGGTCCCAAAGGTGGCAACAAGGGTGAAAAACAGCTAGAGGGGGGTAAATAGCTGTTACAAATTTTTCGCCCTCTATTAAATACTAAACTTCTAAGCTTACAAAACTGCTTGCAGTTGATAATAAACTGCAAGTAGAGATGTAAAATGCACAGCAAAATATAACAGAGATACAAAGCGGTTTTGGAGAGGCGGTTTGTAAAGCGGTTTTGATAGTGCGGTTTTGGTAAGTGCAGTTTACAAACAAGAGAGGTTTTGACAATGTTAACTCCAAACACAATTCTTAATAATGGATAAATATAAATAAGATCAAACAGAGATAGTGATAAATAATTAGTAAGCACACGAAATAATAAATGCAGAAATATAAGAACACACGATTTGGAGTGGTTCAATCGATAAACGATCTACGTCCACTACCAAGATGGTTAGTCTTGGATTTTCTAAGAGTTAGATTTTATATTGAGTATGAGAGAGATTACAAGTTACAATGTATTCAAACTCAGATCTAAAATCTATTCTATGAAGATCAAATCCTAGACTATAACCAGTGTATCTCAAATGATTAATCTATGTGATTAAACAAGTGAGGTGTGTGTGTGAGAACAAGATCAAGGCTCTTTAAATCTTTGAGATGGAGAGCACAATGATTCTTGATGGTGTTAAGGCTTGATTTTTGGGCTGGGATAATATTTCTTGAGGTAGAAGATGAAGATTCAAAGGACTAAGAATTTCTGGGCAGAGCTTCAGCTTCTAAGAACACAGCACTTTCAATTTTCTCAAGCAATCTTCAAATGGTGAAGATTGGGAATATTTATACCCAAGCACCAAGGAACTAGCCGTTGGACACAGCTGTATCAAGTACTGTACTGGTGCTTTCCCATTGGTCCACAATATCCACTTTTGTCCTTTGATACAGCAGGTGCAGATAAAGCTGATCAGGCATCAGCTGCAAGTAAGGTGGTTAGGACACCTGTCACCTTTTCAAGATCCTTGCAGATCTTCTCTAATATTGAATCACGTGACAAGATTGTTAGGTTTTACGGGTCCATGCACAGCGGAATTAAGCATCTAATAACATAAAACTCAAAGAGCCTAGGATCCGTTCTATGCAATTAACTTGAATTCCTATGAGATAGAAATAACCAACCTTGAACGCTTTCCGTTCTTGAGTTATCGAACAAATAAACAATGTGATTTCGAATCACAAACTTCGAACTCTAGGTCTTGATCATCGTACGAGCGAAGACCCTCTTATGGTATCCACACCTTTGAATGAACCAAGAACAATTTCTTGAAGATTGCTAGATCTTTTAAACCTTGAAGAATATTGAGAATTATGTTGTGATTTTCTTTTCAAAATTTCGGCTGGCTTTTTAGGGTTTCACAGACCTTATATTTATACTACAATAGTATTGGTATATGTTTCCTAATCAAATTAGGAAACACATGCATGTAAACCACCTTGTAACTTGATACTGTCGCACGACCACACGAAGCCCATGGCCAAGTTGTGTCGCGCGATGTCATATGCCACATCAGGAATCTCAATCATTCTTCCTCTGATTTAATCAATTCATTCTAGTTGTGTGTGACCCAATAGGATTATATTATGTTGGCAATGAGCTCGATCATATCGACCCTCATAAAACATAAGCGGACTCTAGCAAGCCATTATGTCTACCCAAATAATATAACGTAAGAGTTCACGTTTCCAATGGTACACTTCTATTTCTCCTTTTGTCTCACGATGTTATATTGAACACAAGTCATGGTCCTCGTCAACTTGTACTTGTTCAATGCTTTCTCGATTCTGAGTATAATGATAATCCAATCGCATTGGGGTATGGCCATACACTTTCATCATTATCACTCATCGAGGGACCCAAGCAAAACATCTCTCTTTCGAGGGACAAATTCCATCTTGACTTATCATCCTTCCCATCATGAATCCGATCATGCCAAAGTAGCCTTTATAGATATCGTGTTAAGATATCGTTTGACTAAAATCAAACATGACTTTCATCATATGTAAGGTCATGATAATCTCAGGTCTAGGGACTAAATGAAGTGACCATATGAGATTTAATTATGACATTTGACCATGACATAAATTTCATACGGGTCAAGTCCAGTCATTTGTTCTCTAACAAGTACCCATAAATTTAATGTGCATCTCTATGCATATAATCATCATATGATTATCCATTAACATTTATACTAATTATTCACTTAATAATTAGGGATGAAGATTATTACAAGTAAATATGCAAAACATATAATAATCAAATAATAAACTTTTCATATAATAATAAATAATGTCAACACATAAGTCTACCAACTATAGGCCTAGGGCATATCACTAACAGTCTCCCACTTGCACTAGGCCCAATCTCCCATGTATTGAATACCCATGGACCTAACATGACCATCATGCTTAGCTTGCAGGAGAGGCTTAGTTAATGGGTCCGCCACATTGTCATCAGTGTCTACTCTGCATATTTTTACGTCTTTCCTTTCGCGTATCTCTCGAATAATATGGAAACGTTGAAGGATGTGTTTGGATCTCTGGTTTGACCTTGGTTGCTTTGCTTGTACAATGGCACCATTGTTGTCACAGTAAAGTTCAATAGGATCTTTGATGCTTGGAACGACTTCCAAATCACTAATGAACTTTTTGATCCAAACGGCTTCCTTAGCTGCATCAGATGCCGCTATGTACTCAGCTTCGGTTGTAGAATCAGCGACGGTACTTTGCTTGGAACTTTTCCAACTCATAGTGCCTCCATTTAGCGTAAACAAAAATCCTGTCTGCGATCTGAAATCATCTTTGTCGATTTGGAAGCTAGCATCTGTGTAGCCTTTCACTACAAGATCTTCTTCCATTCCTCCAAAGACCAAGAATACATCCTTAGTTCTTCGTAAGCACTTGAGGATATTCTTGACTGCTATCCAATGTGGTTCGCCGGGATCCGATTGGTACCTACTTGTCATGCTTAGAGCACACGAGACATCGGGTCTAGTACATAACATAGCATACATGATAGACCCAATTGCCGAACCATATGGAATACCATTCATTCTCTTTCTCTCATCATTAGTCTTAGGACTTTGAGTCTTGCTAAGAGATACACCATGCAACATTGGTAAGTTTTCTCTTTTAGAGTTTTTCATTTGGAATCTTCTAAGAACCTTGTCAATGTAAGTACTTTGACTTAAACCAATCATCCTCTTAGATCTATCTCTATAGATATTGATACCAAGGATATATGCAGCTTCGCCCATATCTTTCATCGAAAAGCACTTTCCCAACCAAGACTTGACAGTTTGTAGTGCAGAAATGTCATTTCCAATGAGTAAGATATCGTCAACATACAACACTAAAAATAGTGCTACGCTCCCACTAATTTTCTTGTATACACAAGGTTTATCTTCGTTCTTGATAAAGCCAAACTCCTTGATTGCTTCATCAAAACGTAGATTCCAACTCCTTGAAGCTTGCTTCAATCCATAAATGGATCTCTGCAACTTACACACCTTGTTAGAATTTTTTGGACTGATAAAACCTTCAGGTTGTATCATGTATACATCCTCAAGTAACTTCCCATTTAGAAAAGCTATTTTGACATTCATTTGCCATATCTCATAGTCATAATATGCGGCTATGGCAATTAAAATTCTAATAGACTTAAGCATAGCTACAGGTGAAAAGGTTTCATCATAGTTGATGCCATGAATCTACCTATATCCCATAGCTACAAGCCTAGCCTTGTAGGTGTGCACCTTCCCATCCATGCCGGTCTTCTTCTTGAAGACCCATTTGCACCCTATAGTTTTTACACCTTCGGGTGGATCGATCAAGTTTCAAACTTGATTATCAGCCATGGATTGTAATTCGGACTTCATGGCCTCTTGCCATTTTTCCAAATCAGGAGCGGACATCGCTTCATGATAGCAAGTAGGTTCATCATTTTCTATTAACTCCACTTCATCACTTTTCGTAACGAGAAATTCATATCTCTCGGTTTCGGATCGTGACCTACCACTTCGGCGAAGAGCTTGTGCATCTTGAACCGGTTTCACAACTCTTTATGAATTTGGTTCAGTTTCTACCATTGGTTCTATGTTGTTTTTGGATTCTCGAATTTCTTCGAGATCTATTTTACTCCCACTGGTTCCTTTGCGAAGAAACTCCTTTTCTAAGAAAGTACCATTTCGAGCAACAAACACTTTGTTCTCATTTCGGTTGTAGAAATAGTATCCTTTGGTTTCCTTAGGATAACCCACGAAAACACATTTATCAGACTTAGGTGCTAACTTGTCAGAAGTTAACTTCTTGACATATGCATCGCAACCCCAAATCTTCATGAAAGACAAACTAGGTTTTCTTCCATGTCACATCTCATATGGGGTCTTTTGAACCGATTTGGTAGAAACTCTGTTTATAGTGAAAGCAGCAGTTTCTAGTGCATGTCCCCAAAAGGATAAAGGAAGCTCAACTTGACTCATCATAGAACGAACCATGTCCAACAAGGTTCTATTCCTCCTTTCAGACACATCATTCCATTGTGGTGTTCCGGGTAGAGAGAGTTCTGAAACGATTCCACAACTCTTAAGATGACTGTCAAATTCTTGGCTCAAATATTCGCCACCTCGATCAGATCGAAGTACTTTAATAGTTTTGCCAAGTTGATTTTGCACCTCATTTTGAAATATTCGAAATATCTCAAACGATTCACTTTTATGTTTCATTAGATAAACATATCCAAATCTACTATAATCATCAGTGAATGTTATGAAGTACTGAAATCCTCCTCTAGCATTGCTACTCATAGGTCCACACACATCGGTATGTATGAGGCCTAATAAGTCGCCCGCCCTTTCACCAGTTTTGGTAAATGGGTCCTTGGTCATCTTGCCAAGTAAACAAGATTCACATGTCTCATATGATTCATAATCATGTGAGTCTAAAAATCCATCTTTGTGAAGTTTAAAAATGTGTTTCTCATTTATATGGCCAAGACGACAATGCCATAAGTAAGTGTGATTTACATCATTGGATTTAGATCTCTTGTTAATGTTATAGACATCATTATCACGATTTTCAACATCAAGAATATAAAGGCCATTGAATGAAATAGCAGTACAATAATGCATATCACTCTTGTAAATGGAAAACTTCTTATCACATATAAGAAAATTAAAACCTTCATTATCCAAACATGAAATCGAAATAATATTCCTACTTAAAGCTGGAACGTAATAACAATTGTTCAAAATAAGTATTAGTCTACTAGGTAAAGTAACTTCATAAGTTCCTACGGCTAATGCAGCAACTCTTGCTCCATTCCCCACACGTAGGTCCACTTCACCCTCTTCAAGCATCCTTCTGTTCTTTAGACCCTGCACATTTAAACAAATGTGAGTTTCACATCCGGTATCCAATACCCAAGAACTAAAAGTAGATAGGAATATATCTATAACAAAGATACCTGAAGTCGAAGCAACTCCTTTGCTCTTCTTCAGTGCTTCCTTGTATTTTGTGCAGTTTCTCCTCCAATGTCCAATCTCATTGCAATGGAAGCGGTGCGTCCTCTTGGGACTTGGGCTTAGCCTCTTTGGGTTTGGCACCCTCTTTGGGTTTGGCAACATTTGCCTTAGGATTAGCAACTTTTGCCTTTCCCTTACCCTTGAAACCCTTCCCCTTGTTAACCATCAACACTTGATCGGTTTTCTTCTTGACAATATTGGTTTCCGCAGTGTTCAACATTTGAACTAACTCGGAAAGGTTCTTATTCATCCCCCCCATGTTATAGTTCATTATGAAATTACTAACACCTTCGGGCAATGAATTCAATATCATGTCAGTAGCCAACTCTTGGCTAATTGGAAAACCGAGCCTTTCAAGATGCTCGATGTGGCCCTTCATCTTTAGAGCATGAGGACCAACAGCTTGTCCTTCACTCATCTTGCATGAGGTTAGGGCCTTAACTGTGTTATACCTTTCTTGCCTTGCTTAAACTTGGAACATTTCCATCAGTCGATTGTTTAGATCAACTGTCCCCAAGTGCTCAAGATCCTTCTGAAGGCTCTTGCACATGGCGGAGAGCATAAGGCAACCAACATCAGTAGAATCATGCTTGTGCTTTAGATATTGATCCCTCACTGCCCTAGTAGCATTAGCAGCAGGTTCAGGTGGAATAGGTTCCTCGAGAACGTACAATTTCTCCTCTTGCCTGAGAACGATTCTCATGCTACGGATCCAATCCATATAGTTTGTACCATTCTCCTCCAACTTTTCCTTCTCATGGACAGATCGCAGTGACAAATGATGATTATTGTTTGATGCCATTTAATTCTACAAAAAGATATACATAAAATATGAACACATATAAGTAAACATATTATATGAGAAGTATAATACATTTACATGAAAATAAATACTCCCACTAAATTATACACCTTCCAATGCAAATAAGCATAATATACATTTAATGGGCTAAGATCCAACTTTAATTTAATTTCAAGTTTGCTATGACAAACCGCTCAATACTAAATTAATTAGGTAGAAACATCAATCATATCACATATATGACTCTTAGATCTTTTATGAGATTTATTCAAGACATCATATGTCTAAGCATATTTTAATCTCATCTTATGCCTTGGGTCCAAAACTATTTTGATAACCCAATTAAGTTCATTCACTTTAAACGTATAGGAACCACCATTTCCTCATCTTGCTCGCATACGAATAGAATCAAAATACCTTGCTATGGCAAGCCCACCCAAAACTATCTGAATGGTCTCAAGTGTTTTAATCATGAATTGGCATAAAGAACTTAAAAGTTAAATGAAGGTTCTTTAAAGTAGATTATAAGCATATTAGCAAAGATAATCATAATCGAGCACCAGGTGAGTTCCCAGGAAGATAGGTGAGCCACAAGGACTACTTAAATACCAAATCTCTCCTTCTACAGAACTCTTCTAGACATGCACAATCAGAAATCAGCTCTGATTTGCAACATAATCAATGATTTGTATAAACAATCAGTTTCCTTTTAAATTTTGCGTAAAATGACTTGTTTCTCATAAACAATCAGAAAATCAAAATTTTAATGTTTCAATCTAAACATTCAGGAAATTACAATACAATGTTTCAACTAAGCATCTAACAAAATTCTTAACACGTAAGAACACATAATTCATGCATCGCAAAAATTAATAAAATCATATTTTAATTAACTAAGCATGCATAAACAATTAATTAATCTAGCATAGCCCTATAGAATTAATTTTCAGAAATTTATAGCATCCAGATTAAGACATAAACATATCAGATTGTAAACACATTCACAGATTAGCAGGATTGTTCAACAAACTGATTTTGTCCAGATTGGGCTAGTTTTGTCGCGTGACAGAGGCAAGCTTTGTCGCGTGATACAAGCATGTTCTGTCGCGTGACACTGGCTTCCTTTGTCGCGTGACACAAGGTTACCAGATTACAGATTTCCAGTTTCAATCAATTTTAAATCACAGAGCAATTAAATCATGTAAACAACTTTTAACAGATTTAATTCAATATCAATAGAACATGATTTAGGCATATTGTTTAAAAAACAATCAAACTATCGCATACAAAACATGCAAAAAACCATATAAACAATTTATATCAATTTTTTTTAGCATGTTAATTCAAACTTAACCCTACGAACGGGGCTCTGATACCACTGTTAGGTTTTACGGGTCCATGCGCAGTGGAATTAAGCATCTAATAACATAAAACCCAAAGATCCTAGGATCCGTTCTATACAATTAACTTGAATTCCTATGAGATAGAAATAACCAACCTTGAACGCTTTCCGTTCTTGAGCTATCGAACAAATAAACAATGTGATTTCGAATCACAAACTTCGAACTCTAGGCCTTGATCGTCGTACGAGCGAAGACCCTCTTATGGTATCCACACCTTTGAATGAACCAATAACAATTTCTTGAAGATTGCTAGATCTTTTAAACCTTGAAGAATATTGAGAATTATGTTGTGATTTTCTTTTCAGAATTTCGGCAGGCTTTTTAGGGTTTCACAGACCTTATATTTATACTACAATAGTATTGGTATATGTTTCCTAGTCAAATTAGGAAACCTGTCTGTAAACCGCCTTATGGCTTATTCTGTCGCACGACCACACGAAGTCCATGGCCAAGTTGTGTCGTGCGATGTCATGTGTCACATCAGGAATCTCAATCATTCTTCCTCTGGTTTAATCAATTCATTCTAGTTATGTGTGACCCAATAGGATTATATTATGTCGGTAATGAGCTCGATCATATCGACCCTCATAAAACATAAGCGGACTCTAGCAAGCCATTATGTCTACCAAAATAATATAACGTAAGAGTTCACATTTCCAATAGTACTCTTCCATTTCTTCTTTTGTCTCATGATGTTATATTGAACACAAGTCATGGTCCTCGTCAACTTGTACTTGTTCAATGCTTTCTCGATTCTGAGTATAATGATAATTCAATCGCATTGGGGTATGGCCATACACTTTCATCATTATCACTCATCGAGGGGCCCAAGCAAAACATCTCTCTTTCAAGGGACAAATTCCATCTTGACTTATCATCCTTCCCATCATGAATCCGATCATGCCAAAGATAGCCTTTATAGATATCGTGTTAAGATATCGTTTGACTAAAATCAAACATGACTTTCATCATATGTAAGGTCATGATAATCTCAGGTCTAGGGACTAAATGAAGTGACCATATGAGATTTAATTATGACATTTGACCATGACATAAATCTCATACGGGTCAAGTCCAGTCACTTGTTCTCTAACAAGTACCCATAAATTTAATGTGCATCTCTATGCATATAATCATCATATGATTATCCATTAACATTTATACTAATTATTCACTTAATAATTAGGGACGGAGGTTATTACAAGTAAATATGCAAAACATATAATAATCAAATAATAAACTTTTCATATAATAATAAATAATGTCAACACATAAGTCTATCAACTATAGGCCTAGGGCATATCACTAACAAAGATTTGGTGGTTGACTTTTGATATTGCTGACGTGAATTCCAACGGTAAAAAGTGGTTCACTTCAAGTCTTCAATCATTGGATGCGGTCTGGTGTGGAGCGGTTGAGAATGAGCGGTTGGTTACACCAGTGAGGTTGCAGAGTGCGGTCTAGATATTGGAACTGCACAGGTGCGGTTCATATGTGCGGTTGCACTGCAGTTGTTCAAAGACAGTTTTAAACAAGGAATTTTACCAAGCAATTGCTAGAAGCGGTTTGCTAGGTGCGGTTGAGAATGTGGTCTGAAACTTTTGAACTGCAACCTCAAATCCAATGAGTCTTGTGCCAGTCTTCAAGCCTAATTTTAACCTATTCTATAAAATGGACTTAGCTAAAAAAATTGAAGTCTAAGCTTCATTACATAGGATCCTAAAGTCCTTAAAATAGACAGGAGGTTATGGTATCAATCAAATCTAATCTAAAATAGGAGGGTTAAAATATGCATACCCAACAGGTATGCACACTTTAACCCTCCTAGCTTTAGCTTAGATTTGATTGATACCATAACCTCCTCTCTATTTTAAGGACTTTAGGCCCATATGTAATGAAGCTTAGACTTCAATTTTTAGTTAAGTCTATTTTATAGAATAGGTTTAGAATAGGCTTGAAGACTGGCACAAGTGTCATTGGACATGAGGTTTCAATTCAAGAAGTTTCAAACCGCACATAAGAAACCGCAACTGCAAACCGCAGTATGGAATTCTCATATTGAAACCGCACCCTTGACTCCTGCAGTGAATCATCATTGATGAAACCGCACTTGCAAAACCGCAGTGCAGTTCCAGTTTCAGACTGCACTGTGAAACCTCATCTGGTGAAACCACACTTACTACGCATCATCACCAGACCGCATCCAATATTAAAGACTTGAAGATGGACCACTTATGACCGTTGGAATCCACGTCAGCAATATGAAAAGTCAACCAACAAATCTTGTCACTTGACTATGTGTCAGACAGGATCTGCAAGAATCCTGAAAAGGTGACAGATGTCCTTCATACCTTATTTGCAGCTGAGGTCTGATCAGATTTATCTGCAACTGTTGTACCAAAGGACAAAAGTGGATTTGTGGACCAATCAGATTGCACCAAAGTATAGATTTCAACAAAATTGGGGTCACAATCCGCTACTTTCTTGGTGCTTGGGTATAAATACCCCTAATCTTCAACATTTGAAGATTGCTTGAGAAATTGAAATTGTTGTGAGTTCATAAGAAGATTGAAGCTCTGCCCAGAAATTTACAACCCTTTGAATCTTCATCTTCTTCCTTCAAGAAATATTTCCCAGCCCAGAAATCAAGCCTTTATCACCCAAGAATCATTATGCTCTATATCATATAGATTCAAAGAGCCTTGATCTTGTTTATCACACACACACCTCACCTGTTTAATCACATAGATTATTCATTTGAGATACACTGGTTTTAGTCTAGGATTTGATCTTCATAGAATAGAATTTAGATCTGAGTTTGAATACTTTGTATCTTTGTAATCTCTCTCATACTCAATATAAAATCTAACTCTTAGAAAATCCAAGACTAACCATCTTGATAGTGGATGTAGATCATTTACGATTAAACCACTCCAAATCTCGTGTTCTTCATTTCTGCATTTTTATTTACTGTTCATTGCTAATTATTTTGTCTTTATCTGTTTGAACTTATTTTCAGTTATCCAAGTTTTGAATTGTGTTTGCAGTTAACATTGTACAAACCTCACATTTCAGTTTTTTAAAACCGCACTGAAAACCGCACCTCAAAATCGCATTATAAACTCTAATATTACGCTGTGCATTTTGTAACTCTACTTGCAGTTTCTAATTCACTGCAAAGCGGTTTTGTAAGCAAGAGGTTAGTTTTCAAAAGAGGGCAAAAAATTTATAACATCTATTCACCCCTCTAGCTCTTTTTCACCTGTGTTGCCACCTTTGGGACCAACAAGGTCCCTTCCTTACAAATGGACACGCGTGTCCATTGTAATGATCAGAAAATTAAATCAAAACATTCTTTTTTTTACTCAAAACTTTAAAATGAAATATCTTAAGATCTATAAATCAAAAAAAAAATCCGAAACCACCGTTGTGTTCGTATCGTCAATATGAATAAAACGAGTAGCATCAACATATACTCCCTCTGTCCCATAAAACATTACCCCTTTTACTATTTTGGGCATCCCACTTTAAAGTTTCACTTTCCTAAAAAGGAAATTTTTTAATACTTCTTTATTCATGGGACCCACTTGTCATACTCACAACACTTTTCAAATTTACTATTCTCTCCACTCATTCTCTCTCCTCCCACTCACAACACCTACTTTAATAACATTATTCCTTATTTTCCGTTCTCAACAGTAAAGGGGTAAAGTTTTGCGGGACGGAGGGAGTATACTGGAGCAAATTTGTTACAAGATCACAGTTGTTTTTGATAAGTTCACATTTATTTTTTACATATGTTCCAATAACAATTAAAAGAAGTTCACAGTTGTTTTAACTAAATTCATATTATTTACTTAATTCACAGATTTTTTTAGTTAAGTTCACAGTTGTTTTAGTTAAGTTCACAATTATTTTTAGTCTTTTATAGCCTTTATTTTTGCAATTTTATGAGATTATTTGACATATTTGTTATGTTCACTGTTGTTTTTTGTCAAGTTCACAGTTGTTTTAGTCCTTTATGGCCTCTATTTTTGCAATTTTATGAGATTATTTGACATATTTGTTATGCTCACAGTTGTTTTTACTTAAGTTCACTGTTGTTTTTTGTTAAGTTCACAGTTGTTTTAGTCCTTTATGACCTCTATTTTTGCATTTTTATGAGATTATTTAAAATATTTGTTATGTTCACAGTTATTTTTACTTAAGTTCATTGTTGTTTTTTTGTTAAGTTCACGGTTGTTTTAATCCTTTATGACCTCTATTTTTGCAATTTTATGAGATTATTTAACATATTTGTTATGTTCACAGTTGTTTTTACTTAAGTTAACTGTTGTTTTTTGTTAAGTTTACAGTTGTTTTAATCATTTATGGCCTCTATTTTTGCAATTTTATGAGATTATTTATTTGTTATGCTCACAGTTGTTTTTACTTAATTTCACAGTTGTTTTTAGTCTTTTATGACTCTATTTTTACTTTTTTATGAAAACCTCGAATGATGAATCAAAATTGAAAATATATATTCAACTCGTGACACTTCCCTTTAAACTCCTTAATTCTATCACCTAAAGCAGAAGCTGGCGCAACAGAAAGAACAAAACTTTAAGTTATATAAACACAAAGTTCGATTAATCAATGAACATTATGAGGTCAACTATAAAATCATCACATAATTTACAACCAAAGTACAGATTGTTACAGCAGTTTCCCAAATATAAACCAATTAATCTATATTGTATGTATCAACACTAGTTCATTTACTAAATATAAAAAACAGCCAAAACCTTAAATTTAGGGGTAAAAGTAAAACCATGGAAATCTCAACTGAATTCAGATGAGCCCCTTTTCCCACAATCTTGGAGTCAGCTAAACGAATCTCTTTTCGCCTTTCGGTTCTGTCCAATGATGCACGGTAAACAACAAATGAGCCACCCAAAGCATAAAACAAGAAAATCTAGAGAAATTAAAGAAAGGGCTGGACAAAATTTCAAGATAACAACACCAATGTACAGAAACAAAAATGGCTTCTTCTGCTTGTTTTTGTTCCAAGATCTCCCCAATCATTTCTATTTTTGTTTTCTTTCTCCTCTGTTTTTCTTCCTCTGTTTGTTCAGTCCAAAAAAGATGGTCGGAGGTGATTAGTGTTGCCGGAGTTTGAGAAGGCCGGAAATGGCCGTTTTGTCACAGATCCAGAGAGAAGAAATGTTGGTGTTGAGAAATTGAAAGAGAGAATAAGGGGCTAGGGTTAGGGATTGAGCAGATCTCAAATTCACTGGCATTGATGTCTTGTTGGAGGAGTGGGAGGCAGCCGAAAAGGGTTGGGGTTGGCGATGAAATTGCCGGTGAGGTTGGTTGGCCGGAAGTGGGAGGTGTCGGACATAGATGACCGGAGGCAGGGTAGTTAGAGAAAGTGTAGAGAGAGAGAGACGGATAGAGCGAGAGAAAATGGTTTTATATTTTTGGGGAAGGGGTAGTTTGGATAGTGAAGGACTAGGTGAAATTTTGATTATAATGTCAGACTAGTTGGTTAAATTCCAAAATTCTTGTCTAAATTGATCTTTTCACTTGGGATGAAGGACCCAGCGATAATTTCCCCAAATAACAATTTTCGACAAATAAAAACTCATCCTCTATGAAATTATTCCATAGCAAAAGGTCTATACTCCCTCCGTCCCACATGAATGCAAACTTATTTCCATTTTGATCCGTCCCACGTGAATGCAAACTGCCCAAAATGGAAACAAATTTATTATTTTATATTCACCCTACCCCACCCACTCATTCTCTCTCTTCATTTTCCACCATACAATTTATTCAACCAACCTACTATTAACTCCACTCATTCTCTCTCTTCATTTCCTACCACACATTTTCATTATCTTAATAATACTCCTTAATTATTGTGCCCGGAAAAATGGTTCACAATGACATGGGACGGAGGGAGTATTCGGCAGCAAAAAAAATCATCGCCAAAGCATTATCTAAAGTTAAAATTAAAAGTAAAAACATTTCGCGCCTAAGTGAAAAAGTTATTTGCCCAAATTTCCCAATTGTATCTTGTAAAAGAACGACATTCACACCATCTCCAAAACTCGTCCTTTTCTTCTTCAGTTTACTTTGGCCCATTTCTCGAGTTCTCGCCATAGCCATCATTGTCGCTGCGCAAGTCGACTATTGGATGACAACGAATGCCTCCAACCTTCCTTACCCAGGTCATGTGTCAAGAGCATAGAGCCACATATTTGTTTGAGGCACAAATGTGATTGAGTCAGGTTTCCTCTACCATTTTAAACGGGTAAAGACCCTCATCTCTCAACTCCCTCACCCATGAGGCTATGATTGCCATGATTTAGAGTTTCATTTAGGGCCTCAATTTCAATTTCAGATTATAGAAATTGAAGTCCTAAATTCAGATTATATTCTCTTTAATGTTGGTATTTTGTGAAACCCTTATGCTCTTCGGTATGCCCCTTGTTTCCTTGAATGTAGACGGAATTGATCTCAGCTGAGTGCAACTTTGCTTATTGCATTTTCTCTATTCAAAAGATTACCAGCTACGGTAACCGCTTAAAAAATAAATTTAGACCACACAGCTTGTTCATTGAGCCATTGAAGCCTTTATTTTTTTTCCTTTTCTTTTCTTTTACTTCTTCAAGTTACCACATCACACTTTTTTTAGATAGTCTGATGAACTTACAGATTTTAATGATTGCAGATTGTGGCAGTTGTTTGTTTCATCCACTCGAAAAATGTAAGCTTACTCCATATTGTGCTCTAAAGGTGTTCTTACGACTAAATTAGAATAGATTTTGATTTTGTTGTTTTTCTATGATTGCGGGTGAAACAAGTAGTTTCGAAGGAGTCAAGCAATCTAAGGTTTTAGCTTATATAACAACTATGAGAAGATTTCAAATTCTCGTTTGTTGGTCTAAAGCAAGTCGGTTTTATGTTGAGAGAGGTTTGTACCATTTTTAATTTTATGTGCTTTATCTCTGTCCATGTAGTGTATATTGTTCAAATTGGTGTTCTTCATGATCTTTTCAAGAATGAACATGAAGACAGACCAAGGGATTTAAGGTCTCAAAGCATGAGGTTACTTTGAGGAGTTAAATATCCAAAAGTCCAAAGTATGTAGCATGTAGTTTATTACTTCCTCCGTCCTGGAATGATATCCCCATTTACCATTTTGGTTTGTCCCGGAATGTTTTCCCATTTCTAAACAAGGATGTAATATTAGTGCAATTCCACTAATGTGCAAGTAAATCAAGTGCATCCTTAATATTTACAAAATGTACAATGGAAACATCATTTCGGGATATAAGAAGTATGATATTTGTCTTACCATTTTACCAAGTATATTGTTAATATTACATGAAGAGACATATAGGGATTTATTACAGTTGCAACAGAAATGAATGGGTGATAATCCTTAACAAGAGCATGAAGTGAACTTAAAAAAAAAGGTATGTTGACATATAATTATATCAACACTACATTTTTCGTATTTGTCAAACCTCTATTCAGTTTCGTTTAATTTTACAATCACTATTTGTTTGAGTATTTTTTTCATGTCAATCAGTTCAATTTTATTTACCTTTACAGTCTCTATTTGTTTGAGTGTTTTTTAATAATTCTTGGTCAAGATATATTTTGAAACAAAGGTTACTTCTAAATTTCCTCTTCACTTGCAGGCAGGATGTTCCTTTCCACTTCAGACTTATTATGGCATTGGTGTCTTCTTTATGTTGTATTCAGACTTATTCCACTTCAGACTTATTATGGAATTGGTGTCTTCTTTATGTTGTATTCAGACTTATTATAGGTTTGGAAGAACCCTTTGTTTTATCATTTATTTTGATGTTTGTATTAATGAAGTTGTGTTTGTTGTGTAAGATTTTGTAAAAGCTAATTTGTATATTGATTAGCAATGAATTTATAGTACAATAGAGGAGTCCTTTCTATACAAGGATTTGGAGTCCTCAATTATACAATTAAGTGATTTGGTTTCCTAATACAAATATAATACTAAATATACATGAGTACAATATAGAAACCAAATCTAAGTAGGAAATTCAAGGCAGTTGTCGACATATGAGGCGCACGCCTGGAGATACACGGAACGGGCGCCTGGGAGACAGTGGCAACAGCCGAGGCATGATGGGACTGAGGCGGGCGCCTAGCCTTAGGTGAGGCGAGCGCCTAATGTCCAGAAGGTGTAACCGTGTTTTGTTGAAGGCGAGGCGAGCGCCTGGGCTGTGGCGAGGCGGACGCCTGACTTCCAGTAACTTCAGCCGTGGTGTGACTATTCTGAGGTTGGCGCCTCATTTGTGCTTGGAGGAGAATCATCCTTAATACGCCCCCGCAAGATGGACGATCCGAGGAGAAGACCAATCTTGGAAGTAAGGTGTTGGAAGCGTATGCGAGGTAGTGGTTTCGTCAAGATATCATCCAGTTGTTCCGAACCAGAAATGTGTTGAACACGAAGAGAGCCGGATTGGACTTGTTCAGGGACAAAGTGAAATGAGAGAGCCACATGCTTCATTCGAGAGTGGAAAACCGGGTTTGCAGAATAGGTTGTGGCACCGAGGTTATCATAATAGACCACAGGTGTAGCGGGCAAGGAGAATCCAAGCTCATTAAGTAAATCCTTAACCCAAGTGAGTTTTGCAGCGGTGTCGGCAATTGCTCGAAATTTTGCCTCAGTGGTGGATCGGGCGAGAGCACGTTGCTTGCGGGATGACCAAGTGATTGGGTTGCGCCCAAGATAAACTAAGAATCCGGAAGTGGACACAAAGTCGTCTTTGTCACCTGCCCAATCCACATCACAAAAGGCATGAAGGGAGTGAGGAGATTTGGCAAAAATCTGAAGACCCAAATACATAGTGCCATGAAGGTAGCGGAGAAGCCGCTTGAGTGCAACCCAGTAAGGAGTTGAGGGTTTTGCATGAACAGAGCAAGTTTGTTGACGGAGAAGGCAATGTCGGGACGAGAGAAGAACATATATTGAAGTCCACCAACAATAGCACGATAGGG
The DNA here is from genome assembly GCA_022495995.1 of Adenophora triphylla var. japonica. NCBI lineage: Eukaryota > Viridiplantae > Streptophyta > Magnoliopsida > Asterales > Campanulaceae > Adenophora > Adenophora triphylla. Next base: position 43,361 of record JAFEMH010003763.1, read on the forward strand.
GGTAGGGTCAACAGCAGGAGTGGCAGTGGACCGAGTGAGGGGTGGGGATGTTACCATAGGAGTTGGGAGTGGTTTACAGTCAATCATTTTGTGACGGGTGAGAAGATCATGGATGTATTTTGTTTGGGAGAGAAGGAGCCTACTATGGTTTGGGACTACTTCGACACCCAAGAAGTAGGATAAGGGACCAAGATCTTTAAGAGAGAAGCGATGTGATAGATTGGTGATGAATGATCGAAGGTGAGATGGAGAGGGTCCGGTGACAATGATGTCGTCAACATATACTAACAGGTAGATTGGGGAAAGGGTTGTGTTTAGTATGAAGAAGGAGAGGGGTGAAAGCCATATGTTGTGAGGTAAGTTTTGAGTTCTTGAAACCAGACACGAGGGGCCTGTTTGAGACCATAGATGCAAAGTTTTTTAGAGACTTCTTATTGCACTTCTTTAGAGACTTCTACTTCCCTGTAATATTTTTTTTGCACATATTTGTTTTTCTTTCTTTTATCGTACTTATATTAATTTTATATTGTCATCGTGGCATGAATAAGTGTATAGTTGAATTATGATTATAGTTGTTATCAATTGAAATTTGTATTTTGAAAACACATATTTATTTTTATTAATATAATATAATATAATATTTTGAGAAACATATTGTATTGTATTGAATGGAATGGAAGATGAATTATTATATATAATTAACAATAAATCAACATTTGTATTGTAGGATCGGAGAGGAACATGAAAATACTCCCTCCGTCTCGGTAATTGCTTCACCCTTTTGGAGTGAACACACAAATTAAGGAAATTGGTGAGTGGATAAAATGTTGTGAGTGTAATAGTAAAATAGGAGAGAGAAGAGTGGAGAAAATAGTAAATTTGAAAAATGTTGTGAATGTAATAGTAAAATAGGAGAGAGAATGAGTGGGTGGAATAGTAAATATTCTTTGCCATTTTAGAAAAGATGAAGCTTTAAACGGGACACCCGTTTTGATAAAAAGTGAAGTTATTAATGAGACGGAGGGAGTAATTTATAGTAATAGGGAAGGCTGTTTCCCACAAAATAATTTTGTAGTGGAAGATTGCACATTGGCGATGAACATGTTTCTGGAAAACACAAGGTAGGTCATTTTAGGGCTTTGTAGAGAAACATTACATAATTTGCTATGAAAAAGCTTCATAGTGAAAAAAGAAGTTTTTAGGGCTTTGACATTGACATTTTAATTAAAACTATTTGTCTATTAACTGAAATAGTGAAATTACAAAGTGCACGTTGACAATTTTCTTATAATTTTATATTTATTTTTCTTAAATGGTATTGATGCCGCAGGAAATGTGCTTATCAATCTTCCTCCATGTGGCAGGACTGATCACTTGGCTCCTTGACCTGAAAATCAGAACCCACGACTAGCCGGATGTGTCTCCGGCTTAGACCCTCGGGCGTGAGAGTAAGTATTTAAAGATTGGAGAGCAAAAATGTATTGAACAAATGAATATTCAGATAACAAAATTGCAGTTACCTTATAACCGTGGTAGTGATGATGTATTTATAGTTGATGAGTGCGATTATTTTTGGTGGGGCTACATGAGCTCCGTGATTTATGGGACAGTTACATGTCATGGGAACGTGTCCTGGATTGGCTCCTGAATTATAGGGAACCGGTTATGAAAAGATTTGAAGCACGTGCGTATGTATCAGTTAGGTCGACGCTTGCTTATTAGGTCAAGGTCGCCATTTGAGGTTAGGTCGACCTGACTGGCGGGTAGAGCTGGATCGTACCCGAATTAGAGCATGGATCGTAGAGTCGGACCAAGCTAGGTCGGGACCTTGGAGGTCGGACAATGAGCTTAGGTCGACTGATCCTGTTGCTGGGCCTTGGGCCTTATGGTGATTGGGCCAGACTCATTAAGAATGTGGAGGCCACGGCTGCCTGTGATTGGGCTTTACTCGCTTGGCCCAACTCGACACTTTTGGTATGTTCAGTGGCCCCCAACTTTTGAGTTGACTTTGTCGACTAGGAAGTTAAGGAAAATTTGATGAAGCTTGTTGTGACTCAGAGGTCGCTACTCGTTCTGAAGTTTAGTCGATACAAGGTGATGTGGCACAATCCCGGACGTCGCCGACGAACGGTCAGATCTGAAGGAGCGCCGTAATTCGTAATGATTACTATTTGACGTTTGAAGAACCGTCTTGGAAACCGTTCTCCTCCATTAATTAGGAAATTAATTTTTGAATTTTCCTTTTTCCTTTCCCATTCCGAAAAATATAAATTCAAGAATCCTTCTCCATTTACAACTTTTACTGTCTCTGAGCTCTGATAAACCTCCAGCTCCGACATCAAACAAGGTATTCTTCTCTGTTCTCGCTTTAGGGCTTTAATTGTTGCATTGCTTTTGATTTCGCCATGGCTAGAACCTTTAGTAGCGAGCCAGGATCCTGGTATGGATACTGCACCGTTAACCGTAGGGTGTACAAGCATGTAAACGGTGAGTGGAGAGAGATGTCCCTGAATGAATGCGCCTCCATCTTGTCAAGGTGGGGGCTGAATTTTAGTGAGATAGGGTTTCCCATTGGAGAGGATGTAGGTAATTTAGTAATTGACGACTCGAAAATTGTCTCTTTTCATCTCTTCCATGAATTGCTCGATCACATAGCTCTATTTTACGTTAAAGATGTCCATAAACCCTCCTTCCTTAGAAACAAAATAGATTTTCCAGGGGAGTCTAGGTCATCCTTAGGTAGGTCGACTGAATGTGATCATGGGACTGACTCCCCTGCTTCCTCTTTTTATTGTACAGATATGGCAGCTCAGGGAGGAGCCACAGCTTCAACTTCTTCCAGTCCCCGTATAGTGGATGCGTTTGGGTCTTCTGTTGTACCAGGGAAAAATGAGAGGGGCTATGTGCCTCAAAGACCCCTTCATGGAAAGAAGAATATGGAGTCTCGTTATGCTATGATCTACAATTTCTGTGGGGTAGATAGGGCAGACTATAGGGTGACCATCCTCAGCAAGAATGATTTCATGGCCAAGTACCGTAGCACATTTACTAAGGACACCACTAGGGTTGCTTTCTTTTATGGGCAATTTGAGGCTGGTTTGAGGTTGCCACTAGATCCCTTCATTAATGAGTTCCTTGAGTGTATGGACGCTCTTCCTCTTCAACTTGGGGCCAACACCTGTAGGGTGTTAGTGTGTTTTGCCATGGTGTGTAGATTTCTGGGTCATGAGCCTTGCATGAAGGTTTTCAAGGAATTTTTTGGTGTTAAGCTCGATGGTGCTGATTGGGGAATCGATACTCCTTCCAAACCCAACTCCCCAAAGCTGTTTGTCAACCTTCCCAGCAAGCATAGTGGTTGGAAATCACATGTTGTTGTGGTGGAGAGCAGGTTGGGATGGGAATTTCCCTTGCCCAATGAGGAATCTGAGGTTATCAGTGAGGAGAATTACTGGGAGCCTCCTTGGCACCAAACCCTGTACAAGAAGCTATGCCAGTTGGTCAAGAATGAACCTATCAGCTGGGAAGTATTGGGGACAACCAAATACAATTACATCCAAGCTAGGATGATGGCCGGTGAAGGGCCAGTGCAGCCTTTGGTCCCCATAATGAGATGCCAAACATACCCTGACTGGGTCACCCACGCTTTGGGTAGGTTAGAGGAGAATTGCCAGTTTTGTCAGAAAACAGCTAACTACTGTAAAGACAATGGTGAACATATTGGTGGTAAGAATTTACTCGACTTTTATCCTTTAACTCGTCAATTGCTTGCTCGTATGTAGAATTAGTTAGCTCGTACATAGAACTATCTTGAATTGCATCTCTTAGCTCATCAATTGTTTGCTCGTATGTAGAACTAGTTAGCTCGTACATAGAACTATCTTGAATTGCATCTCTTAGCTCATCAATTGTTTGCTCGTATGTAGAACTAGTTAGCTCGTACATAGAACTATCTTGAATTGTTGAGCTAATACTTAATTGCTTTGACGTTGTGCAGTTTTGACTCCTGAACAAGAGGCAGCTATGGTGCGTATAGTGGGAGTGTCTGATAAGAGGAAAGCCAAGAGGGCCCATGGAGCCATCAATGCTCGAGCGAGCAGGGAGAGAGAAGCTGTGACACGGAACAATTTGTTACCCAAAGATAATGCTGGGATGGTGCCAATGGAAGGGGTTGAGTTGGAAGACCCTCTGCAGAGCGGTACTCAATCCATGGATGTGAATGAAGGGGGTGATGAGTCTAACAGGTCGGCTAGACCGAGCTTGAGCTCCGACCCAATTTCTGAAGCCAACGCAATGACCTCTGGTGCTGGAATGGCTGGGGCTAGCCCCTTGTACGTTGTGAATGTTGATGATGATGGCATGGATGAGGATGATGATGATCGTCCTTTGAGTACGAAGAAGAGATCGCGATCTGAGAAGGGAAAGTCTGTTTCCTCGAGTCAACTTCCTCCACCAGTTTCTTCTCCCCCTAACCAAGAGTCCCTTGAGGACCAAATAAGAAGATTGAGTGATGTTCCTCCACTCATTGGGGTCAATAGCATGACCCGTCTCTACCCTGAAGTTAGCCTTGGCCAGGTTGTGGTGAGAAGGGCCATTAATGTCGACCTCTTGGCCCACTTCGCTGATAAGGGGATGACCCCTGAGGAATTTTCAGCTCGAACCGGCTTGGTGCAGAGCGAGGTAAGCCTTCGTTACTTTCATTAGTTTAGTCGCTTTCACTTTGAGGTCGTCACTTCAGATTTCGAGTCATTGGTGAGCTAACACTTCAGTGGTTTTGTTTAATGCAGTCCCTCACTATGACGGAACAGGCCAAGAGCTCCTGGAGGGCCTCTATTGAGAGAGAGAAGATTGCAATGAACCAGCTCTCCAAGAAATCTCAGGAGTTGTCCGAGCTGAAAGAGAAATACAATGACCTCGACAATTCTTTTGACGCTCAGGAGTTGGTGAAGAAGAAGGCCCTAGCTGACCTGGACAAGGCTTTGGAGGACCTTAAGGCGGCAGAGGAAAATCTTAGGGAGGAGAAGGCAGAGAGGAAGGTGGAGCGATTGGAGCATGAGAAGACCCAGACGGAACTGGCAACAGTCTCCAAACTTCTCAAGGACAAGGATACCTTTTTAATCGAGCTGAATAAGGAACATCGGGCTGCACGGATGAAATGGCAGGAAGACCTTCAGGTCGCTGCTACAAATGCTGTTGATAAGTTCAAGGATGGAGATGACTATTACAACACCATTGTTGCCAAGGTGAAGGATTTTTTGGATTTGGGCAAGCGTCACATGGCACGTCGGGCACTGGTGGATTCAACAGCTGAAGTCACCCTCGAGCAGCTAGCTTGTTGGGCCTCTGAACCCCAGTACGACATGGCAACTCGTGGTGGACATTCAATCGTGCCTTACCTTGAAAATGACCTTGCCTTCATCATTCAAGAGGACCAAGAAGATGGTTGTGAGTCGAGGGTGGCTCCTCCAATTGCCGAGAGGAACTTTGATGTGGCGTTGTAGGAGATAGAAGATGTTGAGGACATGGAAGCCGACAATGAATCTCCTGCTCGCGTATTTTCGGAATCGGGTAAACCCTTGAGCCCCCAACAAGAAGAAGGAGAAGATCGAGCTGACACTAGTGGTCAAGTTGACGCTGGTCAGGATCCTTAAATTTATTTGAATGATGCTGTAGTGAACAAGTCCCACACAATATTTTGCTTTTTGTCTTGAAATTATCTGAATGCCTTGGCCCAGCTTTTGGGAGGCATAGAACTCCGTAACTTTTATTTTGCTCAAGTCTTGGCCCGCTTTTGGGAGACTTATTTATATACAATCGTAGCTGACTTTATATCCTTGTGTGTTGTATGTTTTTTATTTCAGCATGTGTGTGTCGAGCTAGATGTAATAGGATGAATAAGTCACCCTAAGCTTAGTGCCGACCTGGCTTAATGGCGACTTAGTCAACCTTAGACTTGTATGGATTTTTGTAGACAAGGTTGACTCGGAGTCGAACCTGTTTAAGAGATCAAAGCTGACAAAGGTTCGAGCTTATCGGAACGAAGTCGACCTAAGGTCGGGCTTGTTAATAGTATGCAGCTGATTAAGAATCGAGCTCATTAGGACGAAGTCGACTAAGAGTCGGACTTGTTAAGGGAACAAAACTGATTATGAATCGAGTTTATTAAAACGGAGCTGAATAAGGGTCGAGCCCGTTGAACGAAGTCGACTAAGAGTCGGACTTGTTAAGGTAACAAAGTTGATTAAGAATCGAGCTTGTTGAAATTAGTGTAGCACAATGTTTGATCGAGTAGAACTGCGCTTTTTCATTAAATTTGGGAACAGGCTTACATCAACGGAGAACTAGAACTATGATAAATTCAAACTTTGCAACTGTACATACTCTGAACTGAACTAGCAATTTGAACTAGAAGAAGTATTTGATAAGATGAGTGGCGTGCCAAGGATACTTTAGCTCTTCACCTCCTGGGTGAGCAATCATGTAGGTTCCCTCTTTGATAATTCGAGTAACAATGTAGGGACCTTCCCAATTGGGAGATAGCTTATTCTGTTGGGTTCTCCTTCATGTTGCCTCGATCTTTCTTAACATGTGATCACCTACTTGGAATGACCTCGTCTTCACCTTCTTGTCGTGGTAACTCTTGGTCCGCTGCTTGTAGTTGACCATTCGAAGGTAAGCTGTATCTCGCTTCTCGTCAATTAAATCCAGGTCGATCAATCTATTGGTATCATTCCGCTCTTGATCAAAGAACACCACTCTAGCTGTAGGAAACCTCAACTCAGCTGGAGCCATAGCTTCTGACCCGTATGCTAGAGCGAATGGGGTTTCCCCCGTAGGCCCCCGAGTGGTTGTGAGGACTGCCCAAAGAGCAAGGGGGAGTTCGTCCAACCAGTTGCTGCGTCGACCTACCAAGCTTGTCTTAAGTGAAGATAGGACGAGCTTATTCGCTGCCTCAGCTTGCCCATTTCCTTGAGGATATGCAACAGAGGACTGCCAATGTTTGACCCCTACTCTATTCATTTCTTCTTCGAAGGCTCTGGAGAACTGTATCCCGTTGTCTGAAACTATAGCTCGAGGGATCCCAAATTGACACCAGATGAAGTCGTGTATGAAGTTGATGGCGTTCTCCTCTGTGATGCGAGCTAGTGGCTTCGCTTCGACCCACTTCGTGAAATAATCAATGGCGACGATCGCATACTTGCAATTTCTCCGGGTGGGTGGGAAGGGTCCAATTAAGTCGACTCCCCACATATCGAACGGCCAAGCAGCGATCACTGGAGTTTGTTCCGTTGTGGGCATATGAGGTAGGTTGACAAACCTTTGACATTGGTCACATTACTGAACAAAGTCATGAGTGTCAGCTCTCATGTGTGGCCAATAATACCCCAAAGTGATCAATTTGTCGGCTAGAGTCCTGGCCCCCGGGTGTCCACCACAAATTCCAATATGCACCTCATGCATTAACTCGGTGATCTCCTGAGGGTGAATACACTTCAATAGTGGTCTGGTGTATGATCTCCTGAATAGCATGCCTCCTTGGATAACGTATCTCGGAGCCTTCTTCTTGATAGCTCGAGCTTTCTTCTCGTCCTCAGGGAGCTCGCCACTTTCTAGGTATGCTTTCATTTCTTCGATCCAACACTTGTCATAAACCCAGTTCCTCGAAGTATCCTCCACACACTGAATTTGAACTCTTTCATATGCTGGGCTCTCAAGGTAAGAGATGGGCTCTTCATGTGGCTCGTCTGAGGTGGCTAGCTTGAAGAGTAAGTCAGCTAACACATTGTCCTCTCGACCAATCCTTTGAATTTCCCAAAACTCTAAGTCTTTTGTCAGTTCCTTCACCAGGTAGTGATATTTGACTAAAGTGGAGTTTAGCACCTCATACTCGCCTCTGACCTGGTTGACTATTAGTTGGGAATCACAGTATGCCATGATTTTAGTCGCTCCAAAGCACTTGGCATACTCGATAGCTGCTACCAAAGCTTCATACTCTGCCTGGTTATTGGAGGCATCAAACTTGAACCTTAATGACTCCACATATACTGTCCCAGACTCTGGCTTGATCAGTACTATCCCAGCTCCACTGACATTCTTTGTTGCTGACCCATCTGAATAGACCTTCCAGCAATCGTCGGGTAGAGAAGTGACGAGCCGGGACTCTTGTTGTTCTTTTCCCTTAGCTTTTTCTTTTTGAACTCGCACCTCGCTGTCTTCCTTGGTAAACGTAAGCTCGACCAAGAAGTCTGTTAAGGCTTGAGCCTTCAACGCCTTTCGAGGTCGATACTCGATGTCGAATTCCGTGAGGGCAATTGACCAATTGAGTAAGCGACCTGAACTCTTTGGCTTGTGCAAAAATTTTCTCAAGGGTGCATTCGTGAGCACCACGATAGGATGAGCCAGGAAATAAGCTCGCAGCTTCCTTGAAGCTACGACTAAGGCATAGGCGACCTTCTCAGCATTGTAATATCTGCCCTCCACATCTGATAGGGCCTTGCTAACATAGTACACGGGCTTTTGAAGCCCTTCCTCTTCTCGAACTAGAACTGCAGCAACTGCTTTGTCCCCCACAGATAGATATACGAACAAAGTCTCTCCAGTGGTCGGGCAACTCAATAGAGGTGGAGTAGCGAGATAATCCTTGAGTTGTTGGAACGACGAATGACATTCGGCCGTCCACTCAAATTTTTTCATCCCCCTCAAAGCCTTGAAGAAGGGGAGAGACCTTTCCGCCGACTTAGATATGAAACGACCTAGGGCTGCCACTCTTCCATTAAGTCGCTGCATCTCTTTGACACTAGTGGGCTCCTGCATGTCGACTAGAGCCTTGATCTTTTCTGGGTTCGCCTCTATTCCTCGTTGTGACACCATAAATTCAAGAAATTTACCCACTGCTACACCAAAGACACATTTGCTGGGATTGAGTTTCATGTCGTTTGCTCGCAGGTTGGCGAACGTTTCCTTTAGGTCGACCACGTGACGTCCGACCTTTGTTTTGATGACCATATCGTCGACGTAGGCCTCCATGTTTCGGCCAATCTTTGAAGCAAAGACCTTGTTGATCATACGTTGATAGGTCGCTCCTGCGTTCTTTAACCCAAATGGCATCATAGTGTAGCAATAGATGCCTCCAGCTGCTTGGAAAGCCGTCTTCACAATGTCATCCTCATGCATCTTGATTTGATGGTAGCCTGAATAGGCATCTAGGAAGCTGAGGGTAGAGTGGCCAGCAATGGAATCAACAAGTTTGTCGATTCTAGGAAGAGGATAGCTGTCTTTTGGGCAGGCAAGGTTGAGAGTGGTGAAGTCGACGCACATTCTCCATTTGCCATTTGACTTCTTCACCATGACCACGTTGGCTAGCCAGGTTGTATGATTGGCCTCTTTAATTATACCTGCACTCAAAAGTTTTTGTACCTCAGTTTTTATGGCCTCTTCTTTGTTACGAGCGAAGCTTCTCAATTTCTGGGGTCTTGGTTTTATGGTCGGGTTGACCTCCAGCCTATGAACAGCGACCTCCTCCTTGATCCCCCTCATACCTTCCACTCGCCATGCAAAGACGTCATTGCTTTCTTTGAGTAGCTTGACAATCTCCATCCTTTCTTCAGGCGACAACTGCTTTCCAATCTGGATTTTTTGCTCGGCGTAGGAAGGATTTGTGATTACTGATTCCAGTTCATCCACAGCCTCTAACTCTGGACCATCTCTAAATTGCAGGGTTTCAACGATGATCTCTCTAACCCTCTGTCTTTCTCTGGCCCCCAAGTGGGGAGCTTCCTCAGCAATCATCTCATCTAGCTTGTCTGCAGTCTCACTGGTGGTGGCCCCCCCGAGTTATTGTCGATCTGGAGGCATAGCTTGCCTATGGAGACTTGGTCGACCATAACTATATCCGGATCGACCATTGTGGTTTCAGAGTGACGTGTCGACTCAGTCATGATCTTTTCATGTGAGCGATAGGTCGACTCTTCCACAATGGTGATTGTAGATAGTCGAGTAGTTTTGGTGACTGACTGAGACAACTTTAAGTATCCTTCTGCAGTCTCAATCTCTAGCTCCCTCTTCTTCCTTTCTCGAAGTACATGATCAAGGTACGCTCGAGCTGTGCCTTCTTGCAGCCCCGACTCCCAAAGTGGTGTGGGGAATTTAACTCGCTGATGGAGGATAGAGGCCACCATTCCAAGTGCGACCTGGCTAGGAATACCAAGAATAGCAGCATAATCACTATTCATGTCTATAACAATAAATTTTACCTTAGACACGATCCTGTAGGGATGCTGTCCTAAGTCGACATCTAGCTCTATCTATCCTTTTGCATCAACTCGGTGGTTGGTGAAGCCTTCCAATCTGTCATCATATCTTTCGAGCTGCTCATTTGAGAGACCCATCTCCTGGAATGTTTTATATAACAGAATATCCTTGCAGGCCCCCGTGTCGACTAAGAGTCTGCTCATCGTACATCCGTCAATGAGTCCTGGGATGACGAGAACTTTCTCTCTAGCCACCATATTAGTTGCTAGCTCGTGAGGATAAAAGCTGATCACCTCATCTCTAACATGGCTCCTTGGTGGCACATGTGGGGCTTTGTTGAGCTGAAAGATCTTGTGCTTGATGGCTGTGTTGCTGGCTTGCTCAGTAATCACACCCAGATTCAGTCTAGGCTGCCTTGGTTCCTGATGTCCCCCTGCAGGTCGCTCACCTCCACCGCCTTGAGGCCTTTTAACATATGCGTCGAGTCTACCTTGTTCGACCATCATCTGAATTATACGCTTCAAGCTCATGCAATCTTCTGTGGTATGTCCAGTATCCTTGTGGTACTCGCAGTACTTGGTGTTGTCTCTTCTGAACTTGTTTCCTGGGTTCATTGGGGCAGGTGGGGCCAGTTCGACTGCATTCATAATCTCAGTTCAACTCACCGTTAGGGGAGTGAAAGCCTCGGGCACTTTCTCAGTCGCCCTGGTTCTGTTCTTACCATTCTTATTGTTTCCCCCGTTCTTGGCTGAGTCCTTCTTATCATCAGCAACCTCAACCTTGGGGCTTTTCCCATTCTTCTTTTCTTTTCTCTCCTCGGCCAATGCTACGTTGTAGGCTTTATCAAATAACTCTTGTTGAGTTGTGACCGTTCGAACTGTTAGCTCGTAATCCATGTCTGCCGAGGAATTCCACTCCTGAAGCAATTGATCACCTCCCTGTCTGTGAGATCCTCCTCGATCTTGTCGACCATCTCCTTAAACTTGGTGTAATAGCTCATTGAGCTCTCATTTTTCCCTTGCACCAAGTTGTTTAGATCGGTGACTGTCATCTTTCTAGCTCCAGCAGTCGAGAAGCATTCCAGAAACTTCGTCCTCATATAAGACCAGGTTGAGATACACCCTGGTGCCAAACCATTAAACCATGTGAGGGCTGCCCCAGTGAGTGTGCTCGTGAGTGCCTTGCACATCATGTCGTCCTCATGGGAGACAAAGCACATGGTGGCCTCCATGTGTTGGCAATCTGAAACCTGGGGGAGGTCGACAATCGAGCAACTCCTTGGCCAAGGGTTGAAGAGCAAAATCCTTGTGCTCGCTCTTTCCAGCACCTTCCTTCTTGTCAGCCTCCCACTGTTCGAATTTCTTCTTCCAAAGGAGCCACTCCCTAGCGTCTGGCCTGTCGTCCCTAGCATGGGAGACATCATTCGACCTTTGCTTCTCTTCCGAGTGATTCTCTCTCCCAGAATTGGCTCTATGTCTTTCACTTCTAGGGGGAGTTATTCCTCTGTCCCTCCTATCTCTGTGGGAAGGTGACCTTACAGACTGAGTTGGTGACCTGCGCCTATCGTCTCTTAGTGGCGACCTGCACCTATCATTCCTGGGCGGCGACCTGCGCCTTGCTTCTCTTATGGGTGACCTGCGCCCATTCCTTTCCCTGTGGGATTGAGACCTTTGTGTTCTGGCTGGTGATCTACGCATGCTTCGATTGGCCTCTAGCTGTGTCCTCAGGTCCGACTGAGCTTCTTGTTCCCTGTTCCTATTGAGACTGGCTCTGAGATCGTCACTTGGGACATGAATAGGCGATTGAGGCCGCACCACCATCCTCTGCTCAACATTCTGTCCGACAGTCTCCTTTGGCCGAGCACTCCTAGCATGCTCCCTGTTAGAAACTTGAGAGGGAGCCACCCTCTCTGATCTTCTATCCGCCTGTTCTGCCTCCTCCATTGCCAATAACTCGGCCAGAATCTGAGCTCGCTCCATCAGCATTTCCCTTCTGCTCAGGGGGTTGGATGAGGGACCTGGCCTGTTTCCAGCGTTCATCTGCCCAGTTGGACGCTTTGGAGGAGGTGGAACTCCTTGTCCCTCCATAGGCCGCTTATCCCTCCTTCCATCTGATAATCCCCTGCCATCAGCCACACTGTTAGATCGCGTTGCCCTAGCGTGTTGACGCGATGGGGGGGGGAGGAGGCAAGTTAGCGTTTCCAGTGTTTGCATTTGCGTTATTGTTCCCTTCTTCGTGCCCGAGTGAGGCCTCAGATACATGTCCCTCTGAAGTCACCATGATTGCAGGTTGATAAAACTTTCGAGGTCAAGTTATGCACGAATTCCCGGCAATGGAACCAAACTGATGCAGCAGGTAATGTGCTTATCAATCTTCCTCCACGTGGCAGGACTGATCACTTGGCTCCTTGACCTGAAAACCAGAACCCACGACTAGCAGGATGTGTCTCCGGCTTAGACCCTCGGGCGTGAGAGTAAGTATTTGATGATTGGAGAGCAAAAATGTATTGAACCAATGAATATTCAGATAACAAAATTGCAGTTACCTTATAACCGTGGTAGTGATGATGTATTTATAGTTGATGAGTGCGGTTATTTTTGGTGGGGCTACATGAGCTCCGTGATTCATGGGACAGTTACATGTCATGGGAACGTGTCCTGGATTGGCTCCTGAATTGTAGGGAACCGGTTATGGAAAGATTTGAAGCACGTGCATCTATATCAGTTAGGTCGACGCTTGCTTATTAGGTCGAGGTCGCCATTTGAGGTTAGGTCGACCTGACTGGCGGGTAGAGCTGGATCATACCCGAATTAGAGCATGGATCGTAGAGTCGAACCAAGCTAGGTCGGGACCTTGGAGGTCGGACAATGAGCTTGGTCGACTGATCCTGTTGCTGGGCCTTGAGCCTTATGGTGATTGGGCCAGACTCATTAAGAATGTGGAGGCCACGGCTGCCTGTGATTGGGCTTTACTTGCTTGGCCCAACTCGACACTTTTAATATGTTCAGGTATAATTAAAAATAATTATATGAAAGATAAAACGAATAAAACAACCTTATTGAAATACATGAAATAACAAAAAATAGTTAGGTTATGTTTGAAGGGGAGTTGCGTCAAGAGATTATATCACCTTAATGAATACTCCTATATTAGATAACCAAAAAGTGTAATGGAAATAAACTCTTCCTTTTTTATTTAGCATTTTATAGACTAAATATCATACTCCCTCCGTCCCAATCTAAATGTCCTAAAATGAGCTCGGCGCGGGAATTAAGGAAAGTGAGGTAGAAAAGAGAAAAAGTTTAAATGTTGTGAGTATGAAAAATTAAATAGGAGAGAGAATGAGTGGGAGGAATTGATGTAAAATAAAACGCAGCGGAACTAAAAATAAAACAAGCTAATCGATTCAATCCTCGCAAAAGGAGTAAAATCGATTAACGAATAAAAAGGGATATGATTAAACTTCTCGCAAAAGAATTTAATCTAATAATCAACCGAAGAAGATTATTGGCAAAGTCAATTAATGACTTTAGGAAGAACACAATAAACTTGCAAAACTTGCAAAGGAATTTGATTAAGAAAAATAACGTAAGTTTCTAACTGTGAAAGGAATTATAAATACTACCTAAAATCCTCTACTAACTAGGAAAAGGAAAAAGGAAATAAAATCCTCTACTAACTAGGAAAAGGAAAAAGGAAATAAAATTCTCTACTAACTAGGAAAAGGAAAAAGGAAATAGAATCCTAAATTAATACGTTTAAAACAAGAAGTAAATCCAATCGAAATCAGGAAACCCGCAAAGAGCACGACTCGTTCTTGGATACATCATTCTCCCCCACTTCAAAAGGATTCGTCCCCGAATCATCGTCTAAATAAAGCGGCACATCTGGATAAAACTCAACCAAATCCGACACATTAAACGTGGGAGAAATGTTCCACCCATCCGGTAAATCCACAACATAAGCATTGGCATTTATCTTTGACAAAATCTTGCACGGCCTAATCTTCTTAGGGTGAAGCTTGCTGTAGGTCCCTTGAGGAAAGCGCTCCTTACGCAAGTGAACCATAACCAAATCACCAACAGAAAACTCCTTCAAGCGACGCTTCTTGTCCGCAGCTTCTTTGTACTTCGCATTGGAATCTTCAATGTTCTTCACAACCTCCCGTTGTACCTCATCAAACTTCTCCGCCATATGTTCAACAACGATGCTAAACCCCGGAAGTTTTGGCAAAGGAACCAAACCAAGAGTATGAGTAGGGGGTCGTTGATACACAATCTCAAAAGGGGACTTCTTAGTAGTGCGATTGGGCATATTATTGAAAGCGAACTCAACTGTAGCTAACATCAAATCCCACTTCTTAGGATTGTCACCACACAAACAACGAAGCATACTACCCAAGGAACGATTAACCACCTCCGTTTGCCCATCTGTCTGAGGATGAAAAGCACTACTAAACTGCAACTCCGTGCGGAACAAGCCCCATAAAGTACGCCAAAAGTGACTCAGGAATTTCGTGTCACGATCGGAAGTAATATTCTTAGGCACTCCATGCAAACGCACCACCTCCTTGAAGAATAAGCCCGCCACATGACAAGCATCCGAAGTCTTCCGGCAAGGAATGAAGTGAGCCATCTTGGAGAATCGATCAACAACCACAAAAACGGAATCATTGCCACGTTGTGTGCGAGGCAACCCAAGTACAAAGTCCATAGAAAGATCTTCCCAAGGAGCCTCCGGAATAGGCAAAGGAGTATACAAACCCGTATTTTGAACATGGCCCTTGTTAGACTGGCAAACCATACACTTCCGCACAAACTTATGAGTGTCCTTCCGAATCTGAGGCCAAAAATAACTCCTTGTAACCAACTCGACCGTCTTGTCCATGCCATGATGACCATCCTTATGAATCTCATTGATAAGACTCTTACGAACCGAGCCTTGAGGAATACACAAACGATCCAAGTAGAAGAGAAACCCATCTTGTAGGAGAAAAGACCCACAATTGCCACCATCACGACATCTAGCCCAATCTTTCGCAAAATCCGGATCGGTCTCATATAACTCCTTAAGACAGTCAAAACCCACAACAAGGTTATGCATAGTCACCAACAAACAAGCCCGACGGCTCAAAGCATCCGCCACCTTGTTATGGCTACCACTCTTGTGGATAATAACAAATGTAAACTGTTGTAGGTAAGCCACCCACCTTGCATGCATTCGGTTCAAAGACTTCTGGCCATTCATGTACTTCAAGGCTTCATGGTCCGTATGAAGAATAAACTCTCGATGGAGTAAATATTGCTCCCAATGCTTGATGGCTTGCACCACCGCATAAAACTCAAGCTCATAAACTGTCCACTTCCGTTTCGACTCTTCCAACTTTTGACTCATAAAAGCAACTGGACGCTTTTCTTGAATCAAAACAGCCCCAATGCCAACAACAGAAGCATCCGTCTCAAGTTCAAAAGGCTTAGAGAAATCCGGCAAAACTAGAAGTGGAGCACTAGTCAACTTTTCCTTAATCAAGGCAAAAGCAGAAGTCGCCTCATCGCCCCAAGAAAACTTCCCTTTCTTCAAACATTCGGTAATAGGAGCCATGATAGTACTAAAATCCCGAATAAAACGACGATAAAAAGTAGCAAGACCATGAAAACTCCGTACCTCACTAACGGTAGTCGGAATAGGCCAATCTCGAATAGCCCGAACTTTGTCCTCATCCACATGAATGCCATCTGCAGAAACAATATAACCCAAAAATAATAGTTTGTTAAGAATAAAACTACTCTTTTTGAGGTTAATGTATAACTCGTTCTCCTTCAAAGCTTGCAAAACTGCTTTGATGTGTGCAAGATGCTCCTCCTCGGACTTATTATAAATCAAGATGTCATCAAAATAAACCACAAGAAATTTACCATTAAATGGTTTCAAGACTTGATTCATCAAACGCATAAAAGTGCTAGGAGCGTTAGACAAACCAAACGGCATTACTAACCATTCATACAACCCCTCCTTCGTCTTGAAAGCTGTCTTCCACTCATCACCCGGACGAACACGAACTTGATGGTACCCACTCCTCAAATCAATTTTAGAGAAAAATGTAGCACCACGAAGCATATCCAACATATCATCAAGGCGAGGAATAGGGAAACGATACTTGACCGTGATCTTGTTGATGGCACGACTATCAACGCACATACGCCAAGTACCATCCTTCTTAGGCACAAGAAGGGCCGGAACTGCACAAGGACTCAAACTCTCCTGAATGTAGCCCTTTCTCAATAAATCTTCCACCTGCTCCCTCAAAATATCATGCTCAGCCGGACTCATACGATAATGTGGAAGATTAGGAAGAGATGCACCCAGAACCAAATCAATGTTATGCTGAATATTACGCAAAGGAGGTAACCCCGGTGGTAACTCATCAGGCATAATAGAACTATACTCATTCAAAAGTGATTGCAAAGAAACAGGAACTATACTTATACCGCCTACAACATCCTTATGAACCACAACATAAATACAAGGAGCATCAACAAGATCATCCATAAATTCAGAGACAGTGCATAAAGAGATAATAGGTTTAGTCTTTCCTTTGGTAATAGAACCCTTAACTTTCAAGGGGCATAAATTGAAACGTGCCCCATCCTTCTTGAAGGAAATAACATTATCCTTACCCGTGTGTACGACATTAAGATCAAATTGCCAAGGCCTCCCCAACAACAAATTGCAAGAAGTCATATCAATTATATCACACAAGATAGTATCATTATAACGACCAATAGAGAAAGGAATAAGGCACTGTTCACGTACCTTAATCTTACCAACAGTATTGATCCACCCAACGGAATATGGTGATGGGTGTGGCTTCACGTCAAGCTTCAACTTATCCACCATATCACGTGCAATCAAATTCTCATTGCTCCCACTGTCAACAATAATATGAATATCACAATCTCTAATCTTCCCTTTGGTGCGAAAAATACTATGTCAGGCCGGATCCTCTGTTTCGCTAGGGGTAGTTAACATCAACCGATTAACCACCAATGAATCATGAGTCTCGGCATCTTCCTCCTCCTCATTAGGATCCTCCCAATAAACTGGACCATCCTCTTCCTCAATATCCTCATCACGATCCACCATATTAGCATTCTTTCGAAGATGACAACCACTAGATGTATGGCCTACTTGCCCACACTTAAAACATTTATTACCAAAAGTCCTAGCATAAGGATTGGGAGTTTGACGCCCCAAATTAGTGGTAGGAGGTTTACTTACAGTGGGGTTTTCAACGGTGGTGGGGGTTGGTGGCACAACTTCAACCGGTTTAGGAGGTGGGGGTTGCACTTTATTCTGAGCCGTAGATGAACGAGGACCCACAAATCTCCCATTATTACTCCCAGCAGAAGATTCGCCAAACCATGTAGTCGAAGAAGAGGCAAGTTGTCGCTCCACCTTTGTAGCTCTAGAAATCACGTCGGCCAATGAATGATGAGTAAACAATTCCACCCGATTTTTAATAGCAACCCGAAGACCCGATTCAAACCTTGCTACTGTTTTCCTCGGATTCGAACATATCAGTGCGAGCCGCCTGACCATAAAAATCTCTAGCATACTCCTCCACCGTTCGATTCCCTTGAGTACAAGACAAAAATTTCACATATAATTGTTGTTCATGATCTTCAGGGAGAAATTGTCTTCTTAACTCAAACCTCATATTTTCCCAACGATCGATTGGTCTTTGGCCCTCTCTCCTCCGTTGTCGGTTTAAGGTCTCCCACCATGCGGAGGCACCGCCTCGTAACTTGTAGGCAACATAGGGAACCTTTCTATCCTCCTCAACTCTCATCAAAGTAAAGAACTTTTCTACCTCAATCAACCAATCGGAAAATTCCTCAATACCCAAGTTACCTGAAAAAGAAGGAATGTCAGCACGAATTTTAGGTCGGTAGTCGACGGGCCTATCATCCTCTCTTCGTCTCTCTTCTCAAAAACCTCCAGTCGGCCGACGGTTGTAGTCTTCCTCTGGATCATCCCGACGTCCTCTATCCCCATTGCCAACATGCAATCCTCTCAAAACTTCAATCAATTCTCTATGTTGACGCTCTTGTCGCTCCTCGCATGACTTGTTCATTGCGATTTAAAGTTTCAAGGATTGTGGTAAGAGTGATATCTCCGTTGTTTCCTTCCTCGGCAGCCATCGACTCGTCCAAGAACCCTAGGATCGACCGATTTCTGATACCAACTGATGTAAAGTAAAACGCAGCGGAACTAAAAATAAAACAAGCTAATCGATTCAATCCTCGCAAAAGGAGTAAAATCGATTAACGAATAAAAAGGGATATGATTAAACTTCTCGCAAAAGAATTTAATCTAATAATCAACCGAAGAAGATTATTGGCAAAGTCAATTAATGACTTTAGGAAGAACACAATAAACTTGCAAAGGAATTTGATTAAGAAAAATAACGTAAGTTTCTAACTGTGAAAGGAATTATAAATACTATCTAAAATCCTCTACTAACTAGGAAAAAGAAAAAGGAAATAAAATCCTCTACTAACTAGGAAAAGGAAAAAGGAAATAAAATTCTCTACTAACTAGGAAAAGGAAAAAGGAAATAGAATCCTAAATTAATACGTTTAAAACAAGAAGTAAATCTAATCGAAATCAGGAAACCCGCAAAGAGCACGACTCGTTCTTGGATACATCAAAAATAGTTAGGAGAGAGAATGTTGTGAGTGTAAAAGTAAAGTAGGAGAGAGAATGAGTGGGGTAGGAAGAGTATAAAAATAATAAAAAGTTTCCATTTTGAAATTGAGACATTTTAAGTGGGACGCCCAAAAAGAAAAGTTGTGACGTTTAGATTGGGACGGAGGTAGTACTATTTTTATTCAACATCTTTTTCTTTTTCTTAATTTGTCTGGAAAGCCTCACCACCGTTATACTTAGCCACCACTTTCCATTATCTTGTTGGAGTAACTATTTCACATCGCAAATTAACTATCCAACCATTAATTATATAAAACTCTTGAGTTACTCATCTCACTTTCAATTGATTTTGAAAACCTCATATTTTATTATTAACTAGCCAATCATTGATTATATATAAAGATTCTTCAAATTGATTTTGAGATAAAACCTCAGATTTTATTATTAATTAGCCAATCATTGACTATATAAAGATTTCGGGTTACTCGCCTTATTGCCAATTGATTTTATGATGAAATCTCAGACTTTATTATAGTATTAGAGCTGATCCTTTGCACATGCGAGCCCAAAAGAGGCCCACGATATTCTAGTCTCACGTCACTCAATTATATGTACACGCATAATCCCAAAAATTAGGCTACATATGGGGGGACGTGTTGGAGTAATTATCCCACATCGAGAATTAATTAGTCAAATATTGACTATATAAAGTATTGAGATACTTCTCTCATTGTTAATTGATTTTGAGATGAAAACTCATAACTTTATTATGACTAACCACACCAATGTTTCATCGTCAACTCATTTACCATTGTCAACCAGAAAGTGTAAGTAGTGGTGTTGAAAAGTGATGACGTATTTTAAAAAGTGTTTATCATTTAAAAAATTGATACCATAAAAAAGTGACAGTTGTAGTATATAAATAGTGTCAATGCTAGTATTAAAAAGTGATAGTGATAGTGTTGAAAACTGCCACTATATTTCAATAAGTTCTGATCAACTACATAAATTTTACTTTGCATTTTCTAAACATATTTTTTTTTTTCCGAAAATCTTAGATAAAACTGTTTTTTTCAAGATTTTGACAACTACCAAAAATTATTATGATTTCATGAATTTGATACCGTTAAAAATGACAATTTAGATAAATTGTGACTACCAACTCATAAAGATTAAAATTTGATTGTAATATTTATATGAAGCAATAATCATGATCAAAATGGAGCAATTACGGTGGTTAGAGTTGCATAAATATAACCTAATTAGCGATTAATTTAAGAGTACTTAATTTGTACCCGGTGAGATTCGAACCTTACAACCTTTTTCTTTCTCTCGCTAAATTCTCGGTCCGAAAAGATCTTACAGAAAATAGTAGTAGTACATTCTCACAGCTTTTTCTATTTTACCCTCTCTCTACAATTCTATTCTACAGTACTTCTCCCATTCCGCCCAAAAAGTCACAAATTTCTTTTTTAGATAATCCATTTAAAAAAATATTTTTCCAAAAAAGAAAGTTTTTATTACTATTTCACCCACTCATTCTCTCTCCTACTTTATTTTTACACTCACAACATTCTCTCTCCTAACTATTTCTCCCACTCATTCTTTCTCCTATTTAATTTTTCATACTCACAACATTTAAACTTTTTTCTCTTTTTTACGTCATTTTCTTTAATTTGCGTGTGAGATTGGTTTTGAGGCTTTTCGAGCGAGACGGAGGGAGGGAGTATATAAAATGGACGCAGTAATGACAAATTTATTTAGTGGCGGTTTTTGTAACTTTGTTGATTGATTGAGGTTTTTGAAGAGAGAGAAAAAAGGTTAAAAGAACTAGAGAGAGAGAGAAAGAGACTTGGCAGGAAAGAAGAAGCTCAGAAGCTGAGCCACAATCCAGTAATATCATCATCATCATCATTCATCAGTAGTAGCAAAAGAGTCTCTTTTCCTCCTCATTTCCATTTCCACTACTACTGCAAATAACTGTATTTGTAGCAACCCTTGTTCTTTCCACTTCAATCATCACCCATCTCAAATACCCATATGCTTTCTTGAAAATATTTTCTGTTTTCGGGTACCAATCTGTGCTTTTCTACAGCTTAACTGTGGTTATGCTTGATTTGTGAAGTGGGTTTGTGAATTTCATCAATCTTGAGATCTGGGTTTTGCTTTAGGGTTTCTGTTGAAGTTAATTTCAGAACTCGAGATTAGGGTTTTCTTTGCTGAGATCTAAAGCTTGAAAAAGCTGTTTGCTTGATAAATAGGAGCTAACTTGAGCTTAATTTGAGTTTGGGTTGAGCTATTTCTGGGTTCGAGCTGGAATGTGCTGTTAATTGGGGGCTACAGGGAGTTGATAGCTAATGATTGGTATATTTTGGGGGTTTGGGTGAAGAAGATCAGCAACGTATGAAGCGGAAATTGTTTGGGTTTTGTAGCACAACCGGGTTCGGTTGAATATTTTTGTTATTTTGATGGTGTTTGCTTATATGCATTCAAAGATGGATGGGCTGTGAAGGTGAAGGTTTGGGGAAAGTGTTAAGGGTCTGCTGGTTTAGGTTTATGTTCTTTGGGAAATATATACCGAGGTTTTGATTTTTTGTTTCTGTAAAATTTAGTAAAGGGTACTATTTAATCTGTAGAAATGAGGCTCTCTTCTGTTGGTTTCAGTCAGCAAACGCCCGAAGGTATTATTATGTTTAAGTTCTTTGATTGGATTACGTAAGTGTATTTATTCATTTCCTTTTTATAGCATTGTGGATTCGTTCCATGATTTTCGTTTTCAGCATATGTTTAGTTGCTTAATTTAGCTGTAAATGTTAGTTGGATTAATCGTTAGGTGAAATAATTAATTACTATTTGTAGAACCTGTTTTTACTTTATAGTATGTCAGCTTCTTGAATACTATAGAATTTGATGTGATCCATTTTGATGAAAGAGTCTCCTGCATATCAAGGAACTTCCATTTTTTAGTTTATTAGTCTTAAGTTTTTTTTCTTTCCAACCTGTGTATCTTCTGAAGTTTATCTTGTGAAACTTTGATTTGCAGGGGAAAAGAGTTGTTTGAATTCTGAACTTTGGCATGCATGTGCTGGACCTCTTGTATCCCTGCCTGCTGTTGGAAGTCGCGTGGTGTATTTTCCTCAGGGGCATAGTGAGCAGGTCAGTTTGTTTGGGCTTGGAACAGTTTGTTTCGTGCTTTTTTTATTGATATCTATGTGAATCAAAAAGAGTGCCTCATGTCTTGGTAAAGATAACATTTGCTGTTTGTTTCTTCTTTACTTAGAAAAAGAATCACATTATTTGTCCAATTTTGGTAGTTAAATTTTGAAAGGGAAAAAAAAATGAAATCTCAACCTTAATTTATGCCAGTGGTTAGTAAATTGACAACACTCGACAACAATGTGAAGCGACAATTATACTCTTAGGTTTATTGGTATGGATCAAGTGGTGTGCTTTTCACACTGACCCATCTATGCCGTTACTGTGTATTTGTTAATTTACTTGTTTGTGTAAAATTCTGGAACTATTGCAGAGAGAGTTGGTTTTTTTTAAAGTTATCTACAAATATAGGATTCACCCATGTCTGTGACATTCATATTGACTGATTTTTGCATTGATGGTTGGAATTAGGGATGGCAACGGGTCGGGTTCGGATCGGATTGGTACTGATCCGAACCTTAGTTTTGCCGAACCCGACCCGAAAACTTAAAATCCCGCGCCCGACCCGAATTATACTAAAAGTCTATTTTTTTTAGCTCAAATATGATTGAGTAAAATTTATTTTTAAACACAATGTTTAATATTCCATAGAAAATAGTTCAAAATCTCACTTACAAACACAAATAAAGAAATTAAATTTAGGAAAATGTTAAATACATTTTATTTATCTTTTAGATTAACCTTTTATTTAGGGTTCGGATCGGGTCGGGTTTCGGTCGAGCCGGTATGGTTCGGGTTGGGTCGGGTTTCGGCCGGATCCGAACCTGGTCGGATTTTAAGAATTACAAACCAAACCGTAATTTTACAGATCGGATCGGATCACATTTGGTTCGGATCGGGTTCGGTCAAATTGCCATCCCTAGTTGGAATACTTGAAGAAAACTGAAGTTGATTAGCATCTTTTTTTTTTTTTTGATATTTTTGATGTAGGTTGCTGCGTCAACAAACAAGGAAGTGGATGCTCATATACCAAACTACCCTAGTTTACCTCCACAACTCATATGTCAACTTCATAATGTGACTATGCACGTAAGCAAACTTATCTGTTTCTAAGTTAGTTTCTTGTACTTCATGTTACTGGATACTTAAAATTGTTTACATCAGGCTGATGTAGAAACAGATGAGGTGTATTCCCAGATGACCTTGCAACCACTCAACCCAGTATGTCATCTTTATTACTCAATTTCCTTGATATTTCTGGTGTTTTCCACTCCTCTTTTGATATACAACTAATCTAAAATGTAGGAAGAGCAAAAGGAGGCCTTTCTTCCAGCTGATTTGGGGGCCCCCAACAAGCAGCCGACAAATTATTTTTGTAAAACATTGACAGCTAGTGACACTAGCACGCATGGTGGATTTTCAGTCCCTCGCCGCGCAGCTGAAAAAGTGTTTCCTCCACTGGTAAATCCTTTTGGTTGATTTGTTTTCATCTGCCAATTCAAGTATTGGTCTCCAGCTCTTATTGATTTTGTTTTTGGAGTGCAGGATTTCACCCAACAACCTCCAGCACAAGAGTTGATTGCCAGAGACTTGCATGATAATGAATGGAAATTCAGACATATATTCCGGGGTGAGTTTCCAGATTTTTAACTTTTTCCTGAATGAAAAATCAACTTGTCTTGTGCATTGAAGTCGAGATGACCCGAGGATCATTAAGAATGCCTTTTGACTTCTGACTTGTGTTTTGAGTAACCAAAGGTTAAATCTGGATATCTCATAACTTGTTTACTCCTATCTGACTGGTTGGGGAGGATTAGATTTGGTGCCTTTTGTTTTTTTATGAATAAAGCTAATGTCCTGGAGCTTGAATGTGCACGTTTATGGTTTGAATATATCTATGGCTAAGACTCTTCCTTGTCCATAATATATCTATGGCTAAGACTCTTCCTTGTCCATAATATATCGATCGTTAGCCTTGGTATTCTGTTGTGTCCGAGTAATTCAGATGTTAACGTACTCTATTATTTAAATTGTCTATATTAGTTAAGTAGTGCCCATCCTTTATACAGGTCCCCAACTTCTCAATAGAGGATCAAGTCTACTTCAATTGTGGCATTCTCTTTTTTCCATTAATTATTTAATATACAGCTTTTAGGTCTATTCTTCTTTCCTTTTATTTTTTATTATATCAAGCTGGTCCCACATGTATTCTCTATGAAATGATGATGTTTTCATGTGAATGACGCTTCTTATAAACATAAATCTAGGATCATCTGTGTGATTCTCAGAATTTCTGTTTTATTCAATTTGCAGGTCAGCCCAAAAGACATCTTCTCACAACAGGTTGGAGTGTGTTTGTGAGTGCTAAAAGACTTGTTGCTGGAGATTCCGTTCTTTTCATATGGTAGGCAGTACTTTGCTATATCATAATTATGTTCTTCATGCCTTTTCTATCTAGAAGAACATATTTAGAGAAATATTATGCTCCCTCCATCCCATAGAACCTCACTCACTTACTATTGGGAATGGGAATTAAGTAATAATGTTATATAAGTAGGTGTTGTGAGTGGGTAGGAGAGAAAAAGTGGGGTAGGGAATAGTAAGTGGATAGTTGTTGTGAGTATGACAAGTAGGTCCCATTAATAAAGAAGTATTATAAAGTTTCCATTTTAGGAAGTGCGACTTACCAATGGGACGCCCAAAATGGCAAAGTGGGTAAGGTTCTATGGGGCGGAGGGAGTATGTGCTTGGTAGCACCTTTTGAGTGGTTTGCTTTAAGTTTACAAATCGTATCTGACAATGAAGCATAAACTCAGCACTCACTGCAACCTAGTAATATTATTGCCATCATATTTGTCCACAGAATATTCTAGTGGCAACCCAAGGTGGATTTTAGAGACCAAAGACGATAACTAAGAGTTCAGAGGAGACATTTTTTTGTGGGATCCTTGCGCGGATAGATTCCTATTTTGTATTGATCTTTTACTCATCTTCTTTCCCATTCTTTATAATACTGACGAAGCTTGTGTATTTTGTTCCATCAGGAATGAGAAGAATCAGTTGTTTCTTGGTATCCGACGTGCTAATCGCCCCCAAACAGTGATGCCTTCGTCGGTTTTATCAAGTGACAGCATGCACTTGGGCCTCCTTGCTGCTGCAGCTCATGCAGCAGCAACTAAGAGCCGCTTCACCATTTTTTATAATCCAAGGTATTTGTTTGCATTTCTGGCCAACTTATACAGTATGAAGTCTTCTTATATCGTGATTTTCTCAGGGCTAGTCCAACTGAATTTGTCATTCCTCTCGCCAAGTATGTTAAGGCAGCGTATCATACTCGAGTTTCTGTTGGTATGCGCTTCCGGATGCTGTTTGAAACAGAAGAATCTAGTGTTCGGCGGTAGGTTCCAATTCTTGATCATTATTTTATGTTTTCACTTTTATTTAATTCTTATTTGTGAATTGGTTTACTTAGAACTAGGACTTAAATGTGAGAATTAGTCTGAAATCTGCAGGGTGTTTTCATGCTTTTAGTTCAGACAACCATTCTACTTTTTGGATGAGTACTTCTGGAATCAAAAACATATCTTTCCTGGGTTTAGTTTTTCTTTCAGTCCTCATTAAGAAGGATATGCATGAATGTGGACATGGCAAGCAATAAAAACAAAACTTTTAGCCCAGTGGGTCAAGTGTTCTTTCGGGTGTCCAATAATTATAGAAGATTCTGGAGATGACATGGGACTGGGATAAATAAGAATGAAATTCCATTTGTGTTTGTAGACCCTTGGCAGGAATTCTATATATTATAGCATACCTACTGATGTAATCTAGCTGATATAATAATACAAGAGTTGGGAGGAAATTCACTGCATCTAATTTAATCCTTGCATTGGCCATATTTGGGAACAATGAATTTGGGCACTTCAAAACTGTTTAAGTGAATTGCTGTTGGCAGTTAATGTTCCGTGGCATGAGATTAGTTACCATTTGTGCTTCTCTTGTGCAATCATGTTTGTTTCTATGACTTGCTTTTCTCTATGTGAATCTTGATTATAGAACTCATTGCAGCTACATGGGTACTATAACTGGCATCAGCGACTTGGACCCTGTTCGTTGGGCAAACTCACATTGGCGCTCAGTTAAGGTTTGTATAGTACGTTACAGCTGTTTATATTTTTTCCTTCTATAAATTAAAAAGAAAATCTTTTTTTTTTCTCTCCCAACAGTACATATTAGCTCACTAACAAGTGCATACAGCTTTTGACCAATAAACCATGATAGTGGAATATGGATAGAAAGCTCTTACTCTTATGTTTCTCATTTTTTAGGTTGGCTGGGATGAGTCTACATCTGGGGAGAGGCAGCCAAGAGTTTCCCTATGGGAGATTGAGCCCCTGACAACATTCCCCATGTATCCCTCTCCATTCCCCTTCAGACTCAAGCGACCTTGGCCACCAGGATTGCCCTCTTTTAATGGTAACTATGTCCAATTATTATTCAATGTTTAGAATACTGTATACTTGACAACAGTTTAAAGTTCTCCCTATGATAATATATTTTATTCCTTTACTTTTGGCCCAATATTCCAATTTTAATACCAAATTCAAAAGATTCACATCTTCAAACTGTTTTAGTAACTGCTGTAGGCCAAGTGTATCATGCTAAGAATTGCATTTGATTATCAAATCTTGTTTTGGTGCTTGTAGGAATGAGGGAGGAAGATCTAGGTATGAATTCTCCACTTATGTGGCTCCGTGGTGATGGTGGCGATCGTGGGATCCAATCTCTTAACTTCCAAGGCCAAGGGATGGGTGTCTCACCATGGATGCAGCCAAGACTTGATGCTAGCATGCTTGGTATGCAGCCTGACATGTACCAAGCTATGGCTGCTGCTGCTTTTCAGGAGATGAGGTCTGTGGATCCTTCCAAACAGGCTCCTCCGTCCGTGTTACAGTTTCAACAATCGCCAACTTTCTCAAGTAGACCTGCTGGTCAATTACAGTCTCAGATGATGCAGCAATCTCAGCCCCAAACTTCATTTCTTCAGGGTATGCATGATAATCAGTCCCAAGGCCAGTCTCAGATGCAGGCCCAGGCACAAGAACAGGCTCAGGAGCAGGCCCAGGCCCAGGCCCAAGCCCAGGCGCAGGCTCAAGCTCAAGCCCAAGCCCAGGTAAACGCTCAGGCCCAGGCTCACGCTCACGCTCAGGTGCAGACCCAGGCTCAAGCTCAGTCCCAGTCTCAGTCTCAGTCTCAGTCACAGCAATTCTTATCTCACTCCCAATCTCAGGTTCAGTCTCATCTTCTTCAGCAACCATTGCAGCACCAGAACTCGTTCAATAATCAGCAGTTTTCTTCAAGTTCTCAAGGGCAGTCACCAACTCAGCAAGCAATTTCTTCCATGCAACAACAGAGCTTTTCTAATACAAATGGAAACCCAGGGACCGCTCCTATTGTTTCTCCTCTTCAAAGTCTCTTGTGTTCATTTTCCCAAGATGAAACGTCACACTTGCTTAACTTTCCTAGATCCAGCGCATTGCTAACCTCTAATGGCTGGCCAGCAAAACGAGTTGCAGTCGATCCTCTTCTTGTTTCTGGCGGTGCAAACATATCTCCGAACAGTGTGTCACTACCACCATTTCCTGGAAGAGAGTGCTCATTTGACCGCGAAGAGAGTAGTGATCCTCAAAGTAATCTTCTTTTTGGGGTTAACATAGATAACTCATCTCTTCTCATGCAGAATGGGCTGTCAAGCCTTAGGGGAATCGGTAGTGATAGCGATTCCACTACGATACCCTTTTCTTCTTCCAAGTATAATATGAGTACTGCAGGAAGTGATTTTTCTCTTAATCCAGCATTGACACCTTCGAGTTGTATAGAAGAGTCTGGTTTCCAGCAGTCCCCAGAAAATGTTGGGCAAGAAAACCCACCTTCCAGAACCTTTGTTAAGGTGACTTTTGCCTGGCCTTCTCTTCTTACTGTTCTTGTTTATCCGTATAATGATTTTAATTTATTTTTTTCATGCTTATATGAAATGAAAAAGAAGAAAGGCTTTATGTTTGTTTCCTTTATTGTTTGTCAGATGTATTCATGTTAATAATCTGGATGTTGCTAATTCTGTCAGGTTTACAAATCAGGGTCCTTCGGGAGGTCACTGGATATTGCGAAATTCAGCAGTTACCATGAGCTGCGCAGTGAACTTGCTCATATGTTTGGCCTTGAAGGTCAATTGGAGGACCCTGTGAGATCAGGCTGGCAGCTTGTATTCGTTGACCGGGAGAATGATGTTCTTCTCCTTGGTGACGACCCTTGGCCGTAAGTTCCATACTTCCGTTTCTATTTTGTGGTTTAGAAGCTTTTGAAATTATCTTAGGGAAAGATAAAAAAATGTTTATGAGTGTGTGACTGTGAGCATGGTTGTAGCACTCATAAATCCAAATAACTTCTATTGAAGTTTATTTTAATTAACCAATACAAGGAATAATTATTTATTAGAAAAATGCAAAATCTTTTTAAGAAACATAGAAAAGCCCCTTTTTATGATTTTAAAATTGCTAGTCAGTCAGATAAAATTGTCAGCTTATTATCTGGCTGTTTTAAGTCATAAACTGGGGACGAGTTACAACTGTCAGGAAGTATGTTAAAACCCAAGTCATTCAGTCGTACATGCAGTCAAAATGGGGGGTTAACCTATGGATTGACAATTTTAAAACCCAAAAAAAGTTCTTCCTGGTCTCAGGAAAAACTAGTTTTTATATGACTTGCTATAAGAAAAAATTCATACCGTTTACAATTATATTTATTAATTATAGTCCATGTAGAATAAATTTTCTCTTCAATCTAATTTATGAAATACGATAAGACACATGTAAGTGATATACAACAATTGCTTCACATAATTGTATTTAAATTGATTGAATTCAAAGGGCACTCTTTAAATAAATAAATCATTAATCTATCAATTAATAATATCTTGTAAATTAATAAAATTATGAGTAAGTTTTAGGGAAACCTGTTTCTCCATAATTTATAAAAAAACCCACTTTCATCCTTAAAAATATCAAGTTTAGACCTTAAAACATTGAGTTTAGGCCTTAAAATACTTAGAAAATAAAATACTCCCTCCGTCCCAATCTAAATGTCTCAAAATGGGTTCGGCGCGAGAATTAAGGAAAGTGATGTAAGAAAGAGAAAAAATTTAAATGTTGTGAGTATGAAAAATTAAATAGGAGAGAATGAGTGGGAGGAATAGTTAGGAGAGAGAATGTTATGAGTGTAAAAGTAAAGTAGGAGAGAGAATGAGTGGGTGGAATAGTAAAAAAAACTTTTCTTTTTTTTGGGTTGAGTCATTTTAAATGGGACGCCCAAAAAGGAAAGTTGGGACATTTAGATTGGGACGGAGGGAGTAGTGAGTTTAGGCGTTAAAACAGTGAGTTTAAGCTAGAAAATAAAATAGCGAGTTTAGGCCTTAAAACAGTGAGTTTAGGCTTTAAAACACCAAGTCGATATATTTAAAAACAGAATTTTTTATAACTTACGGAGAAACAGGTTTCCTCCAAAATTTTCTGTAAAATTATTTAGTTCCAATACAAGTAATTTATATTATAGAGGTTATAGTGTAGTACTCCCTCCGTCCCATAATGATTTTTCCGTTACTATGAATAAACTTTGAGGAACAATTTTAGATTGATTTAATTATAGTAATGAAAATCTAAAATTTGTTATTGATAATATTGGTAGGTATAGAGGGATAGTTAAATATGGTGCTTGATCTGATCACCTTGAAAAATTGGGATGTAACAGGGAGTTTGTAAACAGTGTGTGGTGTATCAAAATAGTGTCACCACAGGAGGTACAGCAAATGGGGAAACGAGGTTTGGAGCTTCTTAACTCGGTTCCAATTCAGAGGCTCAACAGCTGTGATGACTATCAGAGTCGCCAAGAATCAAGAAGTTTGAGCAATGGAATTGCATCCGTAGGTTCGTTGGAGTACTAAAAATGTTTGTTTTCCTTGGCATTTTTCTTCCAGCCTTTGTATGGTGGATTGGTGGGGGAGAAGAGAAAATTGCCTGCTTCTAGTTCTAGCTTAAAAGAAGCTTTTAATACTGTTGTAATTAATACTATGATAGTATGTTTCTGTGTGGTCGGAAAGACACTAACCTTATTTTTTCAACTAAGAGGGATATATTTGAAACCATAATTTGGTTACAGTTTTTTGCTACACACGAATGCAATTCCAATCCAAAACATGTCAATATTGATATTCCCAAGTCAAACGTATTATCACCTCACCTCTCCTCTCCAACTCAATCTTCTCGTTATCCTTTCTTAGGTTATTAAGGCCCCGTCTTGTCGAGCGTTTTTGTTAAAATGGAGATAAAAAAACTCTGCTTTTTTTTATTAAGCGTGTTAGACACTTTATTTTTCACAATTGTGTTATTTTACAATTATAATAAATTGATTTTTCCTCAAAAATTTAAAATGTAATATCTTAAAATAAAGAAATCGAAAAAATAATTTGAAACCATCGTATTAAACGTATCGTCAAAATAAATCAAACAAGGACATTCAAGATATGATTCAAATTTTAAAAATAAAAAATTCATTTTTCACTTGTAAAAAATTAAAAAAATCATTTTTCATTTCACTTAATTTCACAGTTGTATGATTACACATTTTGTTATTTCACAGTTACTCCCTCTGTCCCATATAAGATTTCACAAATGAGTTTTGCACGAGAATTAAGAAAATGTGTAAGTGAAGTAAGTGTTGTGAGTATGAAAAGTGAGATAGAGAGAGAATGTGGGGTAGAAAATAGTAAGCTGATTTGTGTCGTAAATATAAAAATAAATTATTAGAGAGTGAGGGGGAGAAATAGTAAAAATTCTTTACCATTTAGAAAAGTGAAATCTTATATGGGACGTATGGAGTATATGATTACACAGTTGTGTTATTTTTTTTTTTCATTATTCAATTGTAAAATCATTTCTCAATTGATTTCAAAATTGTATGATTATACAGCTGTGGGATTTCACAATTGTTTGATTTCACAGTTGTGTGATTTCACGATTGTGTGATGCTATATGCCCTTTAAACAGTTGACACATTCATTTCTCATTTGTTCATTATTAAGTATAAAACTGATAAATTTATCTCTCGATTTTCACAAATGATACTCAATTTATCAGATATTTAAATTTATAATTGATAAATTCATCTCTCATTTTTTCACAATTGATACTCAATTTCTCAGAAGCTTAAATTTAAAAACATTTATTTCTCATTTGTTTATAGTTGAGTATAAAACTGATAAATTCATTTCTTAATTTTTCACAATTGATACTCAATTTCTCAGATTTTAAATTAAAAACCGAGACATTCATTTCTCATTTGTTCATAATTGATACTCAATTTAATAACTGAGATGTTTAAATTTAATAAATAAGACATTCATTTCTCATTTGTTCATAATTGAGTATAAAAACTGATAAATTCGACCTTCATTTTTCATAATTTATACTCAATTCTCAGATGATTAAATTTAAAGATAAATTTGTTGTTGAATACCCTTTAAAAAAATTGGTGATAGTACAAGGATCAATAAATATAAAGTGGCATAAAGAAATTTGAATGGCTTAAGTTAGTCCGACCCAACACAGGTTTTCTTAGCATGAACCACTTGACTCTTCACTAGTTCCAACTGTCTCTGCTGAATTCATTCATACTGAGATGGATTGAAACAAAATATTACCCGTTTTGTGATGGAATCATTCTTTTTATTTTGATCAACAAAAAACAAGCTTCATTCATAATCTTACATGGCTCTTTATATGGAAGAACTATATTCAGTTTGGTCATCATAGTACTTGGACCACAGCATTACGCCTCCATACTTTCCCTTAGTTACCGGAAGAACATTCGAAACGAGATCACTGACAGGAATAAACCCACTTCCAGTTGCATGTAATCCTAAGAAGATCTTTGTAGCTGGAATGTCACAAGTCCACTGCTTCCAAGAATCTTTAAGTATGGAGCCAATTACAGCCTTCTTTTTATTTTGATCAGCAAAAAACAAACTTCATTCATAATCTTACAAACTCGTATGAAAGCCCACACTCTACCTCATAAGCAACATATCTAACATAGAAATAATAATCAGACACATGGAATAGCTTATACACTTCTCTCATCCGCCGGTTGAATATAAGTTAAGCAATAAAAACCATCAACGGAGAAACAGTTGTTGGTTCATAATGCTGAAAATGATCTAACTTCCACCATGCGTTGAATGTCCCTGACCTTAGAAAGCAATAGCAAGTTGGCATATATCATCACTCTGATTACAGTATCGAAACAATGGAACATATTATTTGTACCATAGTGAGCACAAGCAGTATGACAACAACAATAACAGAGATTGTAGACCACTGAGTCCTTGGATACGCATGCCTACAACCTAAGAGAGATTACGCATTTCTTGCACTTTAACCAAGAATGACAAAAATCTTTCTCACAAATACACACAGATATACATACATAAATTTCACCACAGAGAAACAAGCAATTAGATGCATAAATTTGATTCAGACAAAAATACAAACACCTGGAGTGCATTAATCAACAAGTACTCCTAGTATTTTATTTATATATCACACCTTTACAATTTGCTAATCATTTAATCAATATCTCAAAAACATTGTATACAATCATTGAATAAAGAATCAATCAGGAAAAGAAAACTGACCTCATGTCTAGAGCAAGCATGACGCAGATGGGTTTTTGTTACCGTTAGGGTTTTAGCGTTAGCAATAAATCAAAATTTCGGCCAAATCTCAAGAATCAAAATTAGGAAACTAGGAGTAACCATTAACATACACACAGAGACGAGTTTGCGATTAGAATTGCAATTACTGCAACCAATTTTACCCTTCCTGCGCAATGTGGCGAAGGTATAGAGTTGACCCTTTTGCTGGACAGACGAGAAGATATGAGGGAGATGTTGGATGTTATAGGGGTTGACGTGCAGGTGGAGAGGGAGCCGAGGGAATGGTTTTGTTGAGGTTGAAGAAGATGGCGGCGATGAATGAGCAAAGAAGACGATGAATGAAAAAGGGGTAAAATAGGAAGAGCCGTTTGTGACTAGTGTTGTAGTGTTAAATGTTGGGCAGACTTAGTATTGCGGGGGTATTCAGTAATGTTGCGAGGTTAAATAACAATACCCTTTCTAAATATGTGGTTTTACGATAAGAAAATGAAAAGCGAAAAAAATTTGATAAAAAAACGCTTAAAAACAATTTTTTTTCTTTCTAAAATGACATTCAATTAGGGTAAATTATATATACAAGGCACCTTACATACAAGGCACCAATAATTTCCAAACTATCTTTTGTGTGTCGTGCTCGAAAGGACGACACGAAGCCTTCATGTCGTGTACTTTTACACGACATAAACTAATTGGGTTAAATATTAGGTCGTATGAAATTATACGAAATTTAAATTTACTCTGTCATTAATTTCGTACACAACAACACGATATCATGTCCTAATATCGTGTATATCTATACGACATATCATAATGAAGGTGTTCTTCGATGATTTGCGACACGATGTTAATGATACGCATATGCTATGTTATATTATTGAATTGTGTTGTTAATTGAGCAAAATTTATACACTTATACATGACAAGGAACAAACGTCATATTGGATCATACAATATCATATAACCTATCACATTTAAGTGATGCCACTTTATTTATTTGGAGGAAACTCATGTAGATGAAAAACACTTGAAATGTCATTTAGAATGTAGAAAAAAATTAAAAAAAAAATAAACGAGGTAGCCGTATACCATTTTTGGCAAGATCGGGACACATAAAACCCTAAAAACCCTAAGTAATGGCACATATTTGTAACTCAATCTCCATTTGGATTTTGAGGAAACTCATGTAGATGAAAAACACTTGAAATGTCATTTAAAATGTAGAAAAAAATTAAAAAAAAATAAACGAGGTAGCCGTATACCATTTTTGGCAAGATCGGGACACATAAAACCCTAAAAACCCTAAATAATGGCACATATTTGTAACTCAATCTCCATTTGGATTTTGAGGAAACTCATGTAGATGAAAAACACTTTAAATGTCATTTAGAATGTAGAAAAAAAATAAAAAAAGATAAACGAGGTAGCCGTATACCATTTTTGGCAAGATCGGGACACTTTAAAGTTATATTTGATGTTTTGATCAAAATCGCAATAAAAATCCAATCTTGAAACGAAATTGTTTTTCAAGATTGGATTTTTAAATTCTGATATTACTCTATTTCGTGTTAGATTATACGAGTTTTATGCTATTTGTCGTGTTTTGATACACGAGTTATGTGTATTACCTCGTATTGTATAACACGAGATAAATGGGTTTAAGTCGGGTACATTTACACGAGATGTTCCAGGAACATCTCGTATAATGCTACACGAAATGTCATACAGCCTGTTGCTTATTGTGCAATTTTCTAATTGATGTTGTAGGGATCGGATGTCAGTGATCAATTCGATACATCCCTATTATTTTCAAATAGGGATGATCTTGTTAAACACGTACGGGATATCGCGGCCCGTCAAAATATAACCCTTTCTATAGGGGATTCGAGGAAGACAAGTGGCAAGATCCTAGGCTACGCGAAGATTGTATGCCATTTTGGTGGCAAGTACAGGTCCGAAAAAACAAAAGATGTGAGGTTGACTAGCACGAAGAAGATTGGGTGCAATTTTGAAATCCGGGCCAAAGATAGGGGTGATGGGGTATGGGGTTACGTTGTGAAGCATGGTTCTCATAATCACGACTTTCCAACGTATCCCGAAGGTCATCCGTTGGGTAAATTGACTAGTTCTGAATATGAGGAGGTGTGTAGCGCAAGTCAGTCTTCGGTGCGTCCAAATAATATTCTAACAATGTTAAAGAGGAAGGATGAGAAGAACGTGAGTACTCCGAAACACGTCCACAATGCCCTCACAAAATGCAAGTCACAAGAACGACAAGGGAGATCCTCGCTTCAACAGTTCATAAAAGCACTCGAGGATAAGCAATATACCGTCTTCATGAGGAAAGCTAACGAGAGTGACATGATCGGTGACATATTCTTCTCTCACCCACGAGCATCGGATATGCTTAACTGTTTTCCATATGTAGTACAAGGTAAATTTTTGATTTTTTTAATACTGTTTTTGACTCTGTTTTCCTCTACTTTTGACACATTTCTAACTTTATTTCTCTTTAAATGATACAAGGTGACTGCACTTACAACACCAACTGCTATGGAATGACATTACTTGAGATTATAGGATTTACTTCAACGGGGAAGAATTTCACAATTGCATATGCGTTCCTCCAAAATGAGAAGACTGATAATTACACGTGGGCACTCAAGAATTTGCAAAGTCTTTTTCATACTCCCCACATGCCAACTGTTTTCTTAACTGATCGTGACTTGGCTTTCATTAATGCTGTCCAAATGGTATTTCCCGAGACCGCACACCATTTGTGTCGAAGGCATATCGAAGTCAATGTTAAAAAGAGAGCGTTGGCTAAAACTGGTAGAATGAGTTTGCACTATCATTCATGAGGAGATTTAATAAAGCAATATCAGCCGCTACTCGCGAAGAGTGGGACACCCGTTGGCAATCGTTTTGCGATCATTACAGATCTTATCCTGATTTATTGACCTACCTCCGCGAGACTTGGATTGCTCCATACTCTACGAATATTTTGTCGATGCACACAGATCGATCGCACTTCGGAACCCACACCACGAACAGTGGCCGAGAGTGAGCATAACGAGGTTGAAGAAGGCCTTGGGGAGTGCTTCTTCTACTTTTGACACATTATTCAAAAAGGCTCATGAGATTATGGAATCCAAATAACAACAATCAAAGCTACTATGGAGCAATCAAAGAGTAGAATTCCAAATGATATGAAGACATGTGATCTGTATCAAGACATATTGGGGCGAGTGTCAAAGGCAGCTTTGGACATCATCAAAGAAGAGCGGAGTCGTTGTGGGGATAATGTCATGGATCCTTCAGCCGTGGGTGTTACACGAGGCGAACACATGGACTTCCACTGTAGTCACGAGATTGCATGCATACAAAACTCTGGGGCCGGATTGAGTTGTCCTCGATTCATGATTTTTGGAAGAATTTGGACATTGAAGTAGAATACTGTCCCACTGGACCTGATTTTGAAGTTGTGTTGAATGAACTGCTAACGCACCTGGACTGTAAAGAGAAGGTTATTTCAAACGATAAATGAAGGGCTACATCCACAAACCGGAGATGCTTCGAGCCGGATCATATTTCAAAGGCAAATAAACCAGGACCACCGGTTGTAGAGTCTTGTCAGATTGGGAGCGCATCACAGAAATTTTGGAGTCCCCACTACACCATCCTCCACTAGCGGCAGTCTAGATCTTCATTTATTGCATCAACCCAATCGGGTTTGATGTCGAGATCAGCTTCAAACACTACACCATCTAGCCCTACCACTCCTACATCTCTTCCACCACTAGCTGCTTCAGGTCGTGGGAGAGGTCGAGGTCGAGGTCGAGGTCGGGGACGGGGACGGGGTCGTGGAAATGGACAAGTCAATGATATACATACTTCTGTCCATAGGATGTTGCTTACCCCTCTCATTGTCCCATTTATTGATGGCTTCACAGATGTGATGGGTGATGGAAATTGTGGATATAGAGCAGTAGCAGCGCAAATATACGGAACAGAGGAGATGTGGCAAAGAGTGCGCTCAGATTGTGCCAAGGAGCTGCTTCATCGCCGCGAGCTTTATGAGAGAGTTATGCCTTGGAGAGATATGGACGAGCTCTATAGTCGCATTACTCACTATGCCTCCCCTTGTTCGGAATATTATTGGTTGATACTCCCAGAGATAGGGCACATCATAGCCACGGTGTATAATGTGGTGTTTGTCTCGTACTCCTTGGCAAAACCGCCGGCTTCACATGCCTACCAGCCGATCGTACCACAAGGAACAGGACCACCCACAGACACACTTGTGTTGGGACATGTGGGAAACCATTTTATATTGGTATGATACTTTAATTCGTTATATTTAACTATCTTATTTAAATTTGTTGTATTTAACTATATTTTCTAAATTTGTTATATTTGACTATTTTATTACTTTTGCAGCTGCACATGTCGGATAGTGATTACCCGATACCATCAGTAGCACTATATTGGGGAGCAACGTGATCAGCGCAAGTAACACGATCATGCCATACGTAACTCGGATAGAAACATTCAACCGACTCTCAATTATGGCGAACGAAGCACGAATTGCAGAAAATAGGCCATAGTTTATGTGTATAGCGTATTGATTATTTTTTGTATGAAGTTTTGGAATATGTTTGGAATATGTTTGGAATATGTTCATTTTGGTTTGTAAATATTGTTGGTATTTGTTTCAGTTTGTGTTTCGGGGAGATGTTGCCCTCGGACTACCATCTCGTGTGCTTATACACGATATGTAATATATAACTCGTATATATATACACGACTTATTTCATTTTTGTCGTATGAACATTACACGAAATACACTAACTACCCAGTAATGTATCTCGTGTGTGTTTATACGAGATAAAATAAAACATGTCGTGTGTATATATACGAGATGAGTAAAACCATCTCGTGTATAAGCACACGAGATGGTAGTCTGAGAGCAACATCTCCTGAAACACAAACTGAAACAAATACCAACAATATTTACAAACCAAAATGAACATATCCCAAACATATTCCAAAACATAAACAACCAAAATGAACATATCCCAAACATATTCCAAACATATTCCATAAACAAACATTGTATCCAAAATTTACATATCTCAAACATATTCCAAAAACAAACATTGTATCCAAAATTTACATATCTCAAACATATTCCAAAACAAACATTGTATCCAAAATTTACAAACAAACATAAACAACCAAAATGAACATAATCATGAAGCGTCTCCATATAGATCAATGGCCCGTCTAATCTTATCTTTGACATCCGCAGATAAACTGTCATCCGTGAGCAGCGAAAGTAGTATGCCTCGTGCCTCTACAACCCTAGGCGGTGGTGGAACGTTAACTAGGGCATCATGATTCGGATTAGTAATCCGAACATGAGTCCTAGCCAGGAACCACTGCATATACGTGGAAGTAACAGGATCAGATGTGCTCACGGACGGGCCCCATCTACGCACTGGATCGAAACCCCCCAAGCCGTCCTCTAACCAATCCTCCCATACATCATCACGCCCTCCATAGGACTTCTTGTACCCCTTTTGACCTGCTATCAATGAACAATTTTGGGGGGAGCAAGATATGGGGTCTCTGGGGATTTTCTGCTGGATCCCAAACTGGCGTGTAACACGGTCAGGCAAATACGCCTCCGTGATATCCCGGGAAGCGTATAACCCCACGAAAGTATGAGACAGGTAAAAGCGCCTGCAGGGTGGTGCCGTAGGGAGTCCAACAAACCTAAAAATGAATTTGTTAGACAAGTCAGCAGAAATAATAATTTGTAAAACTTTAAATATAACTAACTCACCCTATCAACCGTCATCGTGTCCAGGTATACCGAAACTTCAATAGATGAGGCATATCCCTACCACCAGTACATGACGTACCCATCTACGAGCCCTCGGCCCTCCTCCATAACGGGTCAATCTCTCTCAGGAAAACCGAAAAGTGCTCGTATATCCAGCCTGCAAATGTATGAAATAAATAAGTTAACAATGTTATAACCATAAATGCATGTTGTAATTATTAAATGATTGTTAAATATTACCTCCAAAAGACTCGAACAACCGCCAATCTGCGCATCCGTATCTAGATGCCTTCCCCGACTCCCGTATAGATATGCCAACCCAGTGTCCCCCAGATAGAGCCCCAGCACTCTGTCAATATCCACGCACAATGAAAGGTAGTCGAGGGCATCTTATCTGAGTCTTATCCACGAACAGCGTGGAGCCCAGGAGGAACATGATGTACGTAGCGCGCTCATCGTCGATCATGTCGGAAGGGGACTTAAAGGAACGGCGGAGGCCATCTAAAGAGTAGGTCGTCCCCTTCCGACATGTCTCAGGCGTGCCCACGATACCGGCTACGTCGGGCTGCTGGATCCGCCTTCCCAACAGAGGCCACCTGAACAGTTGATGCCTACAAATTGAAAATGAAATAATTAATAAAATTGATAAAATTTATGTAATTTATAAAAAATAGACAACAAACAAGAATATACCTAGGATATGAGTGACGTCATGCATAGTGATCGTCATCTCACCCCACGGCATGTGGAAGGTATTAGTCTCGGGAGACCACCGTTCCACAAACGCCGTTAGGAGCGCCATGCTAGGCCGGCGAATGGTAGCATCATGTAGGAAATGGAGGCCGGTACCCTCAACACGAGCCCACCAAGCTCTATCATCCTCCCAGAAAGAAGCATGGGAGAACCTGTTGATTCCAAACAAAAAATTATAATTAATACTCCCTCTGTTTCAAGATTCAGATGACATTTCGTATGCCAATACCCGAAATGTTGGTGACATTTCGTATGTGTTCATACGAATGGTCACCAACATTTCGGGTATTGGCATACGAAATGTAAACTGATGAATCAGTTTACATTTCGTATGCCAATACCCAAAATGTTGGTGACCATTCGTATGGACACATACGAAATGTCACCAACATTTCGGGTATTGGCATACGAAATGTCATCTGATTCTTGATAATGTTTTGCAAATGGCTATTTAATAAACAAATCATATACTTACTTATCTAGAATCTGCTGCCTCGTTTGGCGCTTCAACACCGGCTCACAAGTGGCGTTCTCCCATATCTTACGGGCTCGATGATGACCAAACCCGTACAACAACTGAACCTCCTCCGGGCCGCCACCGGGGTTACTCTTCAGCTGCCACTGGTCATCCTTAGACCCTTTCCCCTTTCTGCCCCGTGCCTCCCGCCTCTTGCGAGGCCTCACAGATACACTCTCCTCCGCCTCCTCCGCCTCCTCCTCCTCCTCCTCCTCCTCATCATCATCACTAGATAAATGTGCCTCCTGCACAGATGCACCTCGGGACCGAGTACGTGAAGATGAATCCTCACTAGAATAACTACCCTCACTATCACTCTCCTCAACCACAGGCTCCTCAATCACGACTTTCTTGTCGTGAATCTTTTTGCTCCGTTTATCTGCCTTAGCTGCAGCTGCCTCCTCGCCTTCCTCTTTCTATTAGAGGCCGTCGCAGGGTTACGTCCCTACAAAAAATTAAATAAGAGACAGTTAATATTCAAGAACCAGTTGACATTTCGTGTGCCAATACCCGAAATGTTGGTGAAATTTCGTATATGTTCATACGAATGGTCACCAACATTTCGGGTATTGGCATACGAAATGTAAACTGATGAATCAGTTTACATTTCGTATGCCAATACCCGAAATGTTGGTGACCATTCGTATGTGTTCATACGAAACGCACGCCGACAATTTCAAATTTTAGGCACACGAATTCGTATCCGATTCAAACAAAAAACCCAAATTAATGTTACGAAATCGCAATTAGAACCATTTAGGATACGTTTAAACAACATAAAGCATTATATAATCGGTTTTAGGCATAAATTTGTTGTTGGGTTTTCAAAATTAAAATCTAGGTTAAAAATAATTACTTTTGGTGCGGAGGGAGAAGAGGCGGACTTTCCACTGGTTTTGGGGAGGTTTGTCTTCATTTTTTCCGGCGGTGGTGATCGGCGTTCGTCGAGTGAGAGAGAGAAGAGAGAGCGTCGTTGTTTTCCTTAGGTTTTGAGAGCGAGAGAGAGAATAGAACAGGGACGGCGTTTGAAATGGAGAGGGAGGGAGGGGAAGAATTTTTTTTTTAAAAGTATTTATATGGGCATTTTAGTAATTTCATACTGCCTTGCATAAATGGTGCCTTGTATATAGTACTACCCGATAGTTTAGGCGACATGTATCAAAGTTTTATGGAAAATCTCAAAACTGAAAGTATTTTAGGACAAAAATTCTTCCTAGATTGCAAGTATTTTGGAACGGAGGGAATAGTTTTCATCAAGGTTCTAAAAAGCGCTAGGCGGATGCTAGGCGCCAGAGCCGAGTCTAGCGCCTAGGCGGGGACTAGTCGGGATTAGTTGGGATTAGTCGGGACCTAGGCGGGGCTTAGAACTAGGCGTTGGAAAGGGGCTAGCGCCTAGGCGGGGCCTAGGCGCCCTTAGGCGGGGTCTTTTAGAACACTGGTTGTCATGAAATTTTAAAAATTGTTATTGATTGTAAGATTAAAACAGTCTTTAAAAGCTACTGTATTTTATAATGACATCAACATTCTTGAACTGTCGTATTTTGCTTAGATTTTAACCATTTATGTATCTTTTTTAACAATTTTAACCATTATACTTTAAGTATTCACTCATTAACCCCAAAAATGTTAAAAGTTAAAATTGCTGAAAGTATACACTAAATATCCCTACTTTTG
Source organism: Adenophora triphylla var. japonica (assembly GCA_022495995.1). Classification (NCBI taxonomy): domain Eukaryota; kingdom Viridiplantae; phylum Streptophyta; class Magnoliopsida; order Asterales; family Campanulaceae; genus Adenophora; species Adenophora triphylla. The sequence continues at coordinate 85,025 of JAFEMH010003763.1, forward strand.
GACACAGTCAGTATATACCCCAAGTACAATTGTTAAAACTGATAAAAAAAAATACATATGTATGATTAAAACCAGAGCTTAAGCAAAATATTCAGATGAGCAAAATACTCTATGTCACCTTTATAAATCGTATAACAGGGACAAATTGAATGCAATATAATGCAGTAAATGTTTCAAATGGGATTTTTTTTTTAGCTAACTTGATACCATCACTTGGGTCAATCTATGGCCATTGGGGTAATTCGCCTCTTGGCGGGCTTATTTGGAACCGGAGTTGATATGTTTGAACTTGGTGATGTTTCTTCCCCTTCCTTTTTCTTTGTTTCAGCTTTTTTATTATCCAAATCAACCCTAATCTTATTGTTTCTAACTTCATCCATCGTCTCCATGCTGCCTGGAACCTCAACCGGGATCCTATTCTGATCAGCGTCAACTTTCTTCTCACCTGATAATAGTAACGAGAAATTCTTTTATAAGACAATGTAATTCAGATCAGACCGGCAAATTAGAAAGAAAAAAATGAACCTGACAGAGAGACCGGGGATCCCAATTCATTATCCTCAAATTCTACCAAAGTACAGTAACCATCTTGGGAGGAAAGGGCCAAATATTTGGCAGTTGGTGACCTAAGTTGATAAATGACAGTAAAATGTTTAAAATCCTTGGTCAACTTTTAACTTAAGTGTAGACAAACAGGATAAGATCATGAGAATGCATGTTTAATGGAAAGTCGTGCAATATATTATACCATGATATGTCAGTTATGGCTGCATAATGAAGACCGGCTAAGATTGCTATTGGTTGAATACTCTCGGTGTCATAGATGTATAGAGAGTTTAAAGTGGCCACTGCAAAAACTAGGCGATATGGGAGCTTGAAGAATGTTGCTGCACCAGTCAAATGTAAAAAGTTTAGATTCTTATGAAAAGTAGAAATGCTTGTTCTAAACTAATGATCTAATCTAGTCAGTATAAACTTACATGAGCTTGAGCCACGAAGGCTGAAGGCCAAAGGGCAGAAGCGTACTGCCACAATAGGTTTGCTGGCACCAGGGAGCATCAAAGCAGGCCTGAAAGATTAAGAAAGGATAATATGACTAGAAAAGAGAGCAGATGGTCATGTTTTTGAGTTCGAGGTTTTAAGAAAATGGAAATAATACAAGATTAAAGTATACCATTTAAAGAACCAAGAAAATAAATGAATGAAACTATGCAAGATATAAGCATAATTGAAATTAATTTCAATATATATGTAGGTGACCCGAGTCAGCTTAAAGGTTCAGATAGACTAGACACCAAAATGAGCCAAACATAAGTTTCAAGCTCATCAACATTTGTGAATTGAGCCAAGAGATGAATACTGATGTCGTACATAAAAAGGTCAAGGCAAAGTAAACTCAAATATGTGGGAGGATTCATTCATTATCAATTTAAAGCAGAGCCTCTCTAAGTCCTTGACACGTGAAGTTATTTAATTACTCTAGTATTATAAAACAGAGTAGCACATTATTGGATTGCTGGCCGCTTGAGGGTTTTGTATTAGTTAGTGTTTTTTAAGAACAAGGGTTTTAGGTGATTTCCCTTGGGTTGTACAAGTGGTTGTTTGCTGGATTCTACTTTAGGTTGAGATCAATTGGATAGATTAAGTTAAATGGTCAAGCAAGGTCCGAGTAGATTCCCTGCGCTTCCCCTCCCCCGAGAGAGAGAGAGAGAGGGAGGAAAAAGTGAAGGGCAGTGTCATGACTCCAAAAGGCAGATTGAAGGAGCTGTGGATTGCGAATTGGTCCAAATTAATACTCCCTCCGTCCCAAAATGAATGTCCAAAGAAAATCAAATTTGCTCTTGATCAAGAGCAAATTTGAAATTTTTTTGGACATTCATTTTGGAAAGGAGGGAGTAGGTATTATCAGGTTAGAGAACGTTAAGAATGATTTGATCTTAAATGAGCCATTTTGTTATCATTTGGGGCAAGTATCAAATTCTCACAAGCTAAAATTGAGTTCTTTGTGAGCCAAGTCTACCTGAATACTCGACTCAATTTGTTTAGTGAAATAAGGCTTATGAGCTACTCGAGAGCTCTAGTGAGCTGGGTATTTAGGGTCCTAAAAAGCTCCAAGAGAGCTCGAGCAGGCTCAACTTGGCTTATGTACACCCCTGGGTTTAGGTAATCTTATGCAGTAAGAACATTAAACTCAGTTGGTCATCAACTTAGAGTATAAAACACACAAATACATATAATAACAACAGAGAATTAAGGATAGCTTGCCTTGAAAGATCTTTTCTGGACAACACATACGCTGTGTTTACAGGTTCTGAACAAGGTGAGACTCTGCAAGAACCTGAAATGATCCAATGCATTAACATCGTCATATATAAATGAAATTTATACAATTACATTTAAGTTATTGATTAAACTGCATAAATAGAATAAGAGACTCTTATTATGGGACAGAGGAAGTACATTTAAGAAGCACAAGCCATTATCATCAAATACTAGATGGCATGAATGACAAGATTTTAAGGTGATCAGAGAATAACAGCTGCGGCTTTCCACAAAATCCACTATAAGCACTAGACTTATTACATCTAGGGCACATTACCTGCCGGCACAAGTAGAAATGAACCTTCAGGAGACCAAGCTAATCTTCTAAAGAAAGACGGTAGTGTCTCATCAAGAAAAAGATGGTTTTTGGCAGACTGCATAAGATAACAGACGTTAAGTTATTACATACAATGACTCAATCAATGTAGAAATATAACTTACATACACTGAACCACTACCAACCTTGGCTTCATCTACCCCTTGAAGTTCTACTTTAGTCAAGACATGCTGACAGATGTAATTACTCTTTTCAGTTCCTTTCGTTTTAGTTTGAGGTTTGTTGACGTATATACGACAAGTTCTATCTGAGCTAAGAGAAGCGGCATACTTGGCCAATGGATCCCACGCCACACCTTGAACATAATGAAAATGACCATCCAAAATCTGATGGACTGACCCTGGAGTTGTAACCAATCAGACTATGAGCAAAGATCACAGAAACATGCTTTGTTATGCAAAATGTTTCTTACCTTTATTAACATCCCATATAATGCAAGAATTATCAACTGATCCCGAAATAAGAAGGGTACCATCAGTAGACCACTCCAGGTCCAAGATATCCTTCCTGTGAAACCTGACTAGTAAAAGTTCAACTGTTAGTACATATGTTGTTCGTTGTTATGCTTTCTATTACATCCCATTTGCAAGCATCCACCAATCTAGCAACAACATAAGTTAGTTTGTATAGTACATTAGTAATCCAATCAGCATTCTGTTAACTAGTGCCACCATCCACCATTCCTCATTGCAATTAAGCACCCGTTTATCATAAATCTACTTCAATGAAATCAAAATGGTTTCAAATTAACGATTATCATTAGTTTCTGAATGCTCCTTTCAGTAGTAACACGAATTAAGAAAAAAATCTAGAGATGCGTTAACAACTACTCCAAGAATTTCAAGTACAAGTAGGTCGCATGCAAAAAAAATTAGGATTGTAATTGGTCGCAATCATCAAACTTAATACCGTCTCCAGCATGCTTAAAGCGTGTATTATCACAAACAATACCAGATCCCAATAAATGACATACAACTCTGTAAGCTAAACAAAGGACTAAGATCATTAAATATCAAGTTGTTAGAAGGACTCTTTGGAGCCCACCTACCACACCAATGTTTTGTCTTTTGTATCTTGTTTCTTGTAGACACAGGCCCATAGGTCGAAATGAAAAGTCCATGTTACAAAAGTGAAGCAACATAACTGATACTGACCATGAGCCTAAACAACCCAAATCGTACTTAATGGCTACAAACATACTCCCATTATTCCATTTATTCCTACCATTCAACGTTCTGCTCAAATTTTGGTTGGAAAAATTAAGCTGATAAATTTACGAGCTTCCATATTTACAGCTACTATGCTAAACTTAAATTTAGGAAAGGGGACTCAATTTATAGGAATCATCAAAAACTAATTCAATTGTTTCAAATGAAAACTTTAAGAGGAAGAAATGGTGTCGAAGACAATGAGGCAGTCTTGACTTTGTGGCAGATTTCATGTTTAGGAAATGATCAGCTCATTGCGATAATACTTATGTTGACCGCAATATGGAGGACAATATTCACATGCAACCCACTTAATTAGTTGGACAAGTATAATTTAGTAACCTTGGACCAGCTCAGATTTGCAACATAAAGCATAAAAGTGGAATATCTTGTATAACACCACGAGCTACAGTATGGAAGCAAATCCAAATTTAAGGCCTTACGATAATGTTTTCAGAACCTTCCATGTTTGACCCGAATCACTATCATGTAACTTCCATATAATCAGCTCACCACCTACACATAGAAGAACCCAGTCTAAGAACACTCGTTTAACTAAATTAAGAAAAGGTTTGAATCGCAATCAAGAACAACAGATCAGTATAATGAATAGAATCATACCATCGGCACCAGAAGCAAGCTGATCCCCTGCATTGTTCACAATAACATTAGTTTTATATATCAAAGAATCACATAAGAGTGTAAGACATGAAACAGCAGAAACCAACAGGAGATGTTGAACAAAAGTTTAAGGTGTTAAATAGCCTATCTAAAAGTAATCATACTAAAATATGCATAATTAATCAATATAAATAGCAACATCAAGAGCGTGTGACTTTGAGGTAACGAGTTCGAGTCCTGGAAGCAGTTGCATTTATGTAGGTAAGGTTTGCCTACATTTCACCATGGTGGTGGGAGGCCTTCCCCGGACCCTCGCTGCTCGGGGATGCTTTGTGCCTTCAGGCTACCCTTTTTTAGTTAGCCTTAATTCAAATATGTTGTTGTAGTTATTCTTAATTCAGTTCCTACCTCAATATATTGGGCAAAGGACAGTGATTTATTCAAACTAATGAAAGTGCCATTTTGGGACAAAATTTTCGCGAGGGTGTAAAGTGGAATTGCGTGTGTACCTTTGGAGGGGGGGGGGTAGACATGTTTTGGCCATTACAGAACATCAATAACAAGAAATTCAAGATGGCTAAGTTACTTCCACATGGTAGGTCATAATAGCAAGGTTGAATATAAAGTCTTCATGGGCACAAAGCTCCCCAAAACATTTCAGTACTGTTTGATGCAGGAAAAAATTGTAAACAGCTTTCTGAAGGGAAAGGAATATGATATTGAAGGGGAGAGAAGGAAGTAAGGCTATACTTCATAGTTTGTGAACATAAGGGCTAACTTTCTAACCCCCCCCTTGGCCATTCTGAGCTTGACTTTCTAGTCTAATACCCATATACTACACTATTAGTCATGTTTTGAGAGGGGGGGGGAGGGATACAAATGTGCATACCTTCAACTTAAGAACTCGAGAGTATTGTTTTAAATTTACAGTAAAATCTAAAATCTAATAGTCATGATGTCATGGATATCTAAACTCATAATCAACATGAAAGGTTGAACAAATCTATCTATACCAAGGAGATAGTTACACTTGACAATTGAATTCTTTAAGCTAATTGTTTGTGATTCCTTAAAATTGCACAGATATTAAATAATTGTTCAAAAATGGAGCTACGTTTTGGGACAAGCCGAAAGCAAAGTGACACTTAAATTTGGGGGGAAGGGGGCTGAAGTAAGAAGTATGCTTTCGGTTAGTATTAGAAACTAGTTTCCCTCTTTATTTTCCCTTTAACTTTACCAAATGAAAATGTAAAAGAAAATCAAAAGCCGAACCTGAAGGAGAGAACCGAAGAGCATTCACAGCAGATCCATGATAAGAAAGACTATTCTGATATGAAGCCGTAGGAACTTTATTTTCCACTTGTCCAGAATTCACTAGCCACAACTGTAAAAGTGCCATTTAAAACAATCAAAGTGTACATCCACAACTGTACTATAATTTCAGCAAGCCAGAAAAACATAAAATTAACTGTAGAGGTGGGTCAAAAATCATTACCAAACAAACCCTAAGCTTATAAAGAGACTAGAAAGGGTGCAATTACAATTAACTTGCAGAAGCATTCATGCACAGAAAAAATCAATTATGAGGGATAAGGTCCGGAAACGCAACTCTGGTACTTTAATTTCTGTTTTTATATGAGAAATGCAGTCAATTAAATTTACAATCGACAGATTGTGCAAAATGTGCATTCTAAGCATAATGAAATGAAATTATAAAGGGGGGTTCAGATTTTAATTCCTTTAATGGATCACATCAAAAAGTAAGTAAAAAATCATGCCATTTCCGATGTTAACGAACTTGTATAAATTGAACAAAATAGAGTACCTTGATGTCGAAATCAGCACCGCCAGTGGCGAGGATAGAAGAAATAGGATGAAAATCTAGAGTTAGGACCGGTTTAGTGTCATGCCAATTAATCTGCACTGTGCCGCCCTTCATCGTATGCACAGATTTTGGTTGATTCTCGCTTAGAATACCCTTAATCTAGTAATTGGGACCGCCAACTGCGACAAAAGAGAAATTGAGGGAAAATCTAGGGTTTTGGTTGCATAATTTCAGAAAGAAAAAAATAGCCTGAATGAGAGACAATAGAGTACCTCGATTTTGCTAGGTTTGGTTTATTTCGGAGGGAAAAGTCGAAGGAACTAGAGACGTCGTATAGTTTTTGGCGGGAAATGTGCCAGGGTGGGGGCAGCATCATCATTTTATTTTATTTTTAATGAAAAGGCCCCCAAATCTATACTCACTCCTTTCCAAGCCTAGTGTGAACCAAAAATATTGAGCACATCGATTAAGAAAAAATAAGAGAGAAAAAAAGTGGAGAGAAAATGTTGTGAGTGTAAAAATAAAATAGGAAAGAGAATGAGTGGAAGGAATAGTTAGGAGAAAGAATGTTGTGAGTGTAAAAGTAAAATAGGAGAGAGAATGAGTGGGGTAAATAGTAAAGATTTCCTTCCATTTTGAACAGTTCACACTCGACTGAGACGAACCAAAAGGGAAATAAGTGTACACTCGACTGGGACGGAGGGAGTATATTTATATACTCTCTCCGTCCCATTTCAAGCTTTACCTTTTACCAAAACGGATATTTCGTTAAAAACTTCACCTTTCCTAAAATGACAAAGAATCTTTATTATTTCACTCACTCATTCTCTTTCCTATTTCACTTTTATACTTACAATACTTTTCAAATTTACTTTTACACTCGCAACACTTTCTTCATTTACCTTTTTTCTTAGTTTGCGTGATTTCTCAAAAGAATTTTACTTTTACACTCACAACACTTTCTTCATTTACCTTTTTTCTTAGTTTGCGTGATTTCTCAAAAGAATTTTACTTTTACACTCACAACACTTTCTCCATTTACCTTTTTTCTTAATTTACGTGATTTCTCAAAAGGGTGAAGCATATAATGGGACGAAGGGAGTATATATATAAAAGCAATTCATCCCCGTCCCCCTTCTCTTTCTCCAAAATTTATTGACATAATAGTGTAAATTAACAATCTCTCAACAATTTTAAAATGCAATAAATGTAATTTTTTGGACCTCATTATTACTAGGTACATTGTTTGATTTTTAACTCACTCATGCGCACACCCCTACAAATACTAGACACACACATCAAAGATTACACAAAAAAAACTAAAAAAAAAAATCAGATCTCTCTCGTCCATCCCTCTCTTTGTTTTTTTTCTTAATCTAATCTAACTTCAACTTTTTTCTTCATTATTTGTAGCAAAATTAAAAGAAAAAAATTATCATTAATTTTTCTTCAAACTAAATGGGCCTTCTAGATAATAGTTTTATTGTAAACTTTTTTAAAACAATGAATAAAAAGTTTTCTTAACTATTTCAAAAGTTTTTTCTGATATAAAAAAGGTATTTTATAAGGATTTTTTTTAACTAAATTATAAGATATTTTTTTAGAAAAAAAAAAACTATTTTAAGATATTGGTTAGACAATACTCCCTCCATCTGACCTCAATCATGACTAACTTTTCGGGTAAGGTAATTAAGGAAAAGTAGGATAGAAAATGAGTTGGATGAGGTGTTGTCGGTATGAAAAATAACATAGGAGAGAGAATGAGTGGGAAGAATAGTAATTGAATTGTTGTAATTATAACGAATGATCTTATTGAATATAAAAATATAAAAAATTGTCATTTAGGCAATACTCATTGAGCCGGGATGAACGAAAAAAGGAAATTAATCCTCATTGAGATTGTACGGAGGGAGTATGTGCTTATAAGATTATACAAAAAAAAAAAAATTTCAATAACACCGATTAATGAATAAACTTCTTTCATTCATCGATTTAGGTTTCATGGATTTCAGAAAATTGTTTCACCTTTTTAATATGTAAAATAATTAGCGGCCAAATGTGCGCCTTTGTCCTTTTTATACTTTTGTTATTATTAATTTCTCATTTTTGGTATTTTAAACTGATTACTTCGTCAAAAGTATTTTTAAAATTTTGATTGTACAAACATAAACATTGTATATATCATAATTTTGCATATTATTATTACATTAGTATGTTGATATATTTTTTTGTTGAAATAAGGCCTTCAAAATATTATTTTTTGTAAAATTATATTTGTTCTAATAAAATATCCTTTATTCTTTTTAATTTATTTGCCAATCTTAATTTTGTTGAAAGATTGAATGAAACACAACTGTTGTGTAAAAGATTTTTTTTCAGAATTTGTAATGTTTATTATTTTTGTAAGTATATATTTTTGTCGATTATCTTTTATTTTAAAAGATACTCCCTCCGTCCCACCTCAATTGATCCACTTTCCTTTTTGGGACGTCCCACCTCAATTGATCCATTCCTTAAATGGAAAGTTTTCCATATATTTATACCCTTATCATCTTCATATATTTATAAAAAAACCATTCATTATACCCACTTTAACTTACTATTCCTCACACTCATTCTCTCTCCTATTAAATATTTTTAACTTTTACATTCTCTCTCCTATTCTCTACCACACATTTAACTTTTACATTCTCTCTCCTCTAATTTCTACCCACTTTAATAATTTTTCTTAAAAACCGTGTCCCACCTCAATGGACCAATTGAGGTGGGACGGAGGGAGTAATTTTCTAAATTAATATTTATAATTATAGTAACTCTTTTCATTTAATTTCTATTATATGTACAAAAAATAGCCGTGAGTTTAACGCACGGGTGTAAAACTAGTTTTATTAAAAGAAAACACGTGACAAGGGATTAGACCAAAATCATCATGGAACAAAATAAAGAAAAAAGGGATAAAGTTATTTTTAGTGTCTTTCATTGTTTCCCCGATATCTTTTAGATTATCAGCCTTTATACTTGATCGCGCTCTTATCTTGTCTTTTTTTTTTCTTGGAAAAGTCATCCTTTTCACTATAGTCGTCATCAAAAGATTGACCATCCGCCTTTGGTGCCTATGGAGATACATTCACATCTCCTACCGGCCCTGCATAATGGCGAGCCTCTGCATACTCAGGCATAGATACATCTGACTCATAGCCTTCTGGATCAAAATTGCAATTTTTTTGGGTAGGAATAGTAACAGAAAGGTTGATCTGGTAATAATTATAAAAATACTTATGGTTAGGACAACGAGCTTTTAGGAGGACGTAAGGTATGAATTAATGAAGGTTGAACTTGCCGAACTTTTTCTCGAATCAAATTAATTTTTTTCTCTCTCTACGTCAGTTGCAATTAACTGGACTGAATCTTGCACATAGTCTTTAACAATAGCCTTAGTTGACTTCATGTTTACTTTCGTATGAGTTGTCTCACAAGTAGATAAAGGATCCACTTCCACATTTTGAGTAGTCAGCTCACACTCACAATTAGCTGGCACCAGATTGTCCAATTACCCATTTAAATTAAAAATCTTACCTGATAATTGTTCCTGTAATTCCGAGTTCTTAGCAGTGCCAATTCAAAACTAAATCAGTGGAGATATTTGAATTTTGAATTCCACCTATTTCTCCTATCACAATCTCTGATCCACCAATTTTGGTGTGAGAGATCCCACCTTCCAATTTAGTAGCAATAACAAGCGGCCTGTGAATTTATAATTCCACCCTCTTCGATCTTTTCAATAATAATTGTGCTCAAATCTAACGGTTCTTGGTTCTTCAAAGTTGCATCTAACGTGTTAACAATAGTAGGGTTAGGGTTTTCTATGGGAACATGTTGCGCCGCCTCCACACTGCCCTCCGTTAGCCTCCAGACGATCACCACCCTTCCCGGTTTCACCCCAACCGTGTCACCACCTCTCTCTGATTGTTGGATTACCATTTTCCGGATTCACCACCACAAGTGGCAGCCCCGATGGAAAATTTAGAGGGGTTTTCATGCATTTCTGACTTCTTCCACCCGATAGTCTATATTCCTTTTATATTCAAAGTGTTGCCAAAAATCTTTGTCCTTTAATATATCAATTCAGATCCAATCTGTAATGGGCTTTGACACATCAATTTCTAAAAATATTTTTGCATACATATGGTGTGTGAAACCGTACGTTCAATTATGTGCTTTCAAGAACCGTTCAATCCCATTACTAATACATTTCAATTGAGCCGGATTGTATAAATGAGGCGGTAACTTATGTAGTCGAACCCATACTTCTATCAAAGGGCAATCCACCTTGAAACTAAAATTTGGTATCCATCTAAATTATCGGAACATGTAATTGGAGATTGAATGTGAATCCATTACAAGAACTTGAATGAATCCTCCTCCGATTGCATGTAAATAAAGACATGGTAGTGGTCCAATATTCCCACCATGTACGAACCCTCTAGCATTCAATACTTTGCAATGTGTTCATCAATCTCTTTAACAGATGGCCATTTTACGAAAATTTTTAGAACTATAACATACCTTAAGTCTCTAGTCATTGTACCAATCTTCATATCCAAAAGCATTATTGTTGGATAGTTCTCAGCCTTTGCTTGCGTTTTAGGGCAAGCCGACATTCACTAGAAACATTAGTGATAGTCGGGTAATACTATATACAAGGCTCAATTTGTACAAGGCATTATGAAATTACCAAAATGCTCATATATATACTTTTAAAAAAAAAATCTTCCCTTCCCTCTCCATTTCAAACCTCGTCTGTTCTCTCTCTCTCTCAAAACCAACGGCGCCGAACCCCTCTCTCTCTCTACTCGATGAACCCGGCGACCACCACAACACCACCACCGCCGGAAATGAAGACAAACCTCCCTCTCACTGGTGGAAAGTCCGCCTCTTCTTCCGCCGCTCCAAAAGTAATTCTTTTTAACCTAAAATTTTAATTTGAAAACCCAACAACAATTTTATGCCTAAAATCGATTATATAACTGTTAAATGTTGTGTAAACCTATCCAAAATGGTTCTAATTGTGATTTGGTAAAACAAATTAGGGTTTTTCGTTGGAATTGGTTACGAATTTGTGGGGGTATAATCTGGCCATGTCGGGGTGTGTTTCGTATGAACACATACGAATGGTCACCAACATTTCGGGTATTGGCACACGAAATGTAAACTGATTCATCAGTTTACATTTCGTGTTCCAATACCCGAAATGTTGGTGACCATTCGTGTTGTATTACACGAGATACTTTCCACATTTCGTATATTAGGACACGAAATGTAAATTGATTCATCAGTTTGCATTTCGTGCTCTAATACACGATATGTGGTGAGGTTTCTCGTGTCTTTATACACGAAATGATCACCAACATTTCGGGTATTTCCACACGAAATGTCAACTGGTTCTTGAAAATTAATTGTCTCTTATTTAATTTTTTGTAGGGACGTAAACCTGCGACGGCCTCTAATAGAAAGAGGAAGGCCGAAGGCGAGAGTGCAGCTAAGGCAGATAAACGGAGCAAAAAGAAGAACGACAAGAATGTCGTGATTGAGCAGCTTGTGGATGAAGAGACTGATAGTGAGGGTACATATTCTAGTGAGGATTCATCTTCTCGTACTCGTTCCCGAGGTGCATCTGTGCATGAGGCACAGTTATCTAGTGATGATGAGGAGGAGGAGGAGGAGGAGGAGGTGGAGGAGAGTGTATCTGTGAGGCCTCGCAAGAGGCGGGAGGCACGGGCCAGAAAGGGGAAAGGGGCTAAGGATGACCAGTGGCAGCTTAAGAGTAACCCCGGTGGCGGCCCGGAGGAGGTTGATTTGTTGTACGGGTTTGGTCATCATCGAGCCCGTAAGATATGGGAGAACGCCACTTGTGAGCCGGTGTTGAAGCGCCAAACGAGGCAGCAGATTCTAGATAAGTAAGTATATGATTTGTTTATTAAATAGCCATTTGCAAAACATTTCAAGAATCAGTTGACATTTCGTGTGCCAATACACGAAATGTTGGTGACCATTTCGTGTTGTAGTACACGAGATACTTTCCACATTTCGTATATTAGGACACGAAATGTAAATTGATTCATCAGTTTGCATTTCGTGCTCTAATACACGATATGTGGTGAGGTTTCTCGTGTCTTTATACACGAAATGATCACCAACATTTCGGGTATTTCCACACGAAATGTCATCTGATTCTTGAAACAGAGGGAGTATTAATTATAATGTTTTGTTTGGAATCAACAGGTTCTCGCATGCTTCTTTACCAGAGGATGATAGAGCTTGGTGGGCTCGTGTTCAGGGTACCGGCCTCTATTACCTACATGATGCTACCATTCGCCGGCCTAGCATGGCGCTCCTAACAGCGTTTGTGGAACGGTGGTCTCCCGAGACTAATACCTTCCACATGCCGTGGGGGGAGATGACGATCACTATGCATGACGTCACTCATATCCTAGGTATATTCTTGTTTGTTGTCTATTTTTTATAAATTACATAAATTTTATCAATTTCATAAATTTTATCAATTTCATAAATTTTATCAATTTTATTAATTATTTCATTTTCAATTTGTAGGTATCAGCTGTTCAGGTGGCCCTGTTGCGAAGGCGCATCCAGAGCCTAACGTAGCCCGTATCAGGGCACGCCTTGAGACATGTCGGAAGGGCACGACGTACTATTTAGATGGCCTCCGCCGGTCCTTTGAGTCCCCTTCCGACATGACTGACGATGAGCGCGCTTCTACGTACATCATGTTCCTCCTCGGCTCCACGCTGTTCGTGGACAAGACTCAGGATAAGATGCCCTCGGACTACCTTTCATTGTGCTGGATATTGACAGAGTGGGGGCTCTATCTCGGGGGACAAATGCGCGTTGGCATATCTATACCGGGAGTTGGGGAAGGCATCTAGATACGGATGCAAGCAGATCGGTGGTTGTTTGAGTCTTTTAGAGGTAATATTTAACAATCATTTAATAATTACAACATGTATTTATGGTTATAACATTGTTAACTTATTTATTTCATACATTTGCGGGCTGGATATACGAGCACTTTTCGGTTTTCAGGAGAGATATTGACCCGTTATGGACGGAGGGCCAAAGGAGCTCGTAGATGGGTATGTGCTTGTACGGCCGGAAGGGATATGCCCCATTTATTGAAGTTCCGGTATACCGGACACGATGACGGTTGATAGGGTGAGTTAGTTATATTTAAAGTTTTACAAATTGTTATAATTTATTATTTCTGTTGACGGTGTCTAACAAATTCATTTTTAGGTTTGTTGGACTCCCTACGGTACCACCCCAAAGGCGCTTTTGCCGGTCTCATACTTCCGTGGGGTTATACGCTTCCAGGATATCACGGAGGCGTATATGCCTGACCGTGTTACACGGCAGTTTGGGATCCAGCAGAAAATCCCCAGAGACCCCATATCTTGCGGCACAAGTTGTTCATTGATGGCCGGTCAAAAGGGTTACAAGAAGTCCTATGGATCGCGTGATGAGGTATGGGAGGATTGGTTAGAGGACGGCTTGGGGGGTTTCAATCCAGTGCGTAGATGGGGGTCGTCCGTGAGCGCATCTGATCCTGTTACTTCCACGTATATGCAGTGGTTCCTGGCTAGGACTCATGTTCGGATTACTAATCTGAATCATGATGCCCTAGTTAACGTTCCACCACCGCCTAGGGTTGTAGAGGCACGAGGCATACTACTTTCGCTGCTCACGAATGACAGGTTACCCGCGGATGTCAAAGATAAGATTAGACGGGCGAACGATCTATACGGAGACGCTTGATGATTATGTTCATTTTGGTTGTTTATGTTGGTTTGTAAATTTTGGATACAATGTTTGTATTTGGGATATGTTCATTTTGGTTGTTTATGTTTTGGAATATGTTTGGGATATGTTCATTTTGGTTTGTAAATATTGGAATCAGTTTGTTTCAGTTTGTGTTTCAGTTTGTTTGTATCAGTTTGTTAGTTTCGATGTACATTTTTTTTTCAAGATGTAGACCATCTCGTGTGCTTATACACGAGATGGTTTGACTCATCTCGTATATATACACACGACATTTTTTCTTTCATCTCGTATGAACACACACGAGATACATTACTGGGTAGTTAGTGTATTTCGTGTAATGTTCATACGACATAAATGAAATACGTCGTGTATATTTATACGAGTTATGATATTCCATCTCGTGTATAAGAACACGAGATGGTCTCTGGAATGAAAAAAAAAATAGACACTGAAACAAACAAACTGAAACAAACAAACTGATGTATCCATACATCAAAACTATAATTTAAGTACTACATCAAGTGATCCAATTTTAATATACTATATCCGTCCCAAAACTTCATACAAAAAATAATCAATACGCTATACACATAAACTATGGCCTATTTCCTGCAATTCGTGCTTCGTTCGCCATAATTGAGAGTCGGTTGAATGTTTCTATCCGAGTTCTGTATGGCATGATCAAGTTACTTGCGCTTGGATTACGTTGCTCCCCCCAATATAGTGCTACTGATGGTATCGGGTAATCACTATCGGACATGTGCAGCTGCAAAAGTAATAAAATAGTCAAATATAACAAATTTAGAAAATATAGTTAAGTATAACAAATTTAAATAAGATAGTTAAATATAACGAATTAAAGTATCATACCAATATAAAATGGTTTCCCACATGTCCCAACACAAGTCTGTCTGTGGGTGGTCCTGTTCCTTGTGGTACAGTCACTGGTAGGCATGTGAAGCCAGCGGTTTGCGAGTACGAAACAAACACCACATTATACACCGTGGCTATGATGTGCCCTATCTCTGGGAGTATCAACCAATAATATTCTGAATATGGGGAGGCATAGTGAGTAATGCGACTATAGAGCTCGTCCATATCTCTCCAAGGCATAACTCTCTCATAAAGCTCGCGGCGATGAAGCAGCTCCTTGGCACAATCTGAGCGCACTCTTTGCCACATCTCCTCTGTTCCGTATATTTGCGCTGCTACTGCTCTATATCCACAATTTCCATCACCCATCACATCTGTGAAGCCATCAATAAATGGGACAATGAGAGGGGTAAGCAACATCCTATGCACAGAAGTATGTATATCATTGACTTGTCCATTTCCACGACCCCGTCCCCGACCTCGACCTCGACCTCTCCCACGACCTGAAGCAGCTAGTGGTGGAAGAGATGTAGGAGTGGTAGGGATAGATGGTGTAGTGTTTGAAGCTGATTTCGGATTTGGTGACTCCCGCGACATCAAACCTGATTGGGTTGATGCAATAAATGAAGATCTAGACCTGCTGCTAGTGGAGGGTGGTGTAGTGGGGACTCCAAAATGTCTGTCGGTACGCTCCCAATCTGATAGTACTCTACAACTGGTGGTCCGGGGTTTATTTGCCTTTGAAATATGATCTGGCTCAGAAGCATCTTCGGTTTGTGGATGTAGCCCTTCATTTATCGTTTGAAATAACCTTCTCTTTACCGGTCCAGGTGCGTTACGCGATTCATTCAACACAACTTCAAAATCAGGTCCGGTGGGACGGTATTCTACTTCAATGTCCAACTTCTTCCAAAAATCATGAATCGAGGACAACTCAATCCGGCCCCCGAGTTTTGTATGCATGCAATCTCGTGACTACATGGAAGTCCATGTGTTCGCCTCGAGTAACACCCACAGCCTGAAGGATCCATGACATTATCCCCACAACGACTCCGCTCTTCTTTGATGATGTCCAAAGCTGCCTTTGACACTCACCCCAATATGTCGTGATACAGATCACATGTCTTCATATCATTTGGAATTCTACTCTTTTATTGCTCCACATTAGCTTTGATTGTTGTTATTTGGATTTCCATAATCTCATGAGCCTTTTTGAATAATGTGTCAAAAGTAGAAGAAGCACTCCCCAAGGCCTTCTTCAACCTGTTATGCTCACTCTCATTTTGTTCGTGGTGTGGGTTCCGAAGTGCGAATGGCGATCTGTGTGCATCGACAAAATATTCGTAGAGTATGGAGCAATCCAAGTCTCGCGGAGGTAGGTCAATAAATCAGGATAAGATCTGTAATGATCGCAAAACAATTGCCAACGGGTGTCCCACTCTTCGCGAGTAGCGGCTGATATTGCTTTATTAAATCTCCTCATGAATGATAGTGCAAACTCATTGCTACCAGTTTTAGCCAACGCCCTCCTTTTAACATTGACTTCGATATGCCTTCGACACAAATGGTGTGCGGTCTCGGGAAATACCATTTGGACAGCATTAATGAAAGCCAAGTCACGATCAGTTAAGAAAACAGTTGGCATGTGGGGAGTATGAAAAAGACTTTGCAAATTCTTGAGTACCCACGTGTAATTCTCAGTCTTCTCATTTTGGAGGAACGCATATGCAATTGTGAAATTCTTCCCCGTTGAAGTAAATCCTATAATCTCAAGTAATGCCATTCCATAGCAGTTGGTGTTGTAAGTGCAGTCACCTTGTATCATTTAAAGAGAAATAAAGTTATAAATGAATAAAATTGCAATTCAAAAAAAAAATGCATACGACTTGTGGAAAACAGAGTCAAAAAACACATTCAAAAAAATCAAAAATTTACCTTGTACTACATATGGAAAACAGTTAAGCATATCCGATGCTCGTGGGTGAGAGAAGAATATGTCACCGATCATGTCACTCTCGTTAGCTTTCCTCATGAAGAAGGTATATTTCTTATACTCGAGTGCTTTTATGAACTGTTGAAGCGAGGATCTCCCTTGTCGTTCTTGTGACTTGCATTTTGTGAGGGCATTGTGGACGTGTTTCGGAGTACTCACGTTCTTCTCATCCTTCCTCTTTAACATTGTTAGAATGTTATTTGGACGCACCGAAGACTGACTTGCGCTACACACCTCCTCATATTCAGAACTAGTCAATTTACCCAACGGATGACCTTCGGGATACGTTGGAAAGTCATGATTATGAGAACCATGCTTCACAACGTAACCCCATACCCCATCACCCCTATCTTTGGCCCGGATTTCAAAATTGCACCCAATCTTCTTCGTACTAGTCAACCTCACATCTTTAGTTTTTCCAGACCTGTACTTGCCACCAAAATGGCATACAATCTTCGCGTAGCCTAGGATCTTGCCACTTGTCTTCCTCGAATCTCCTATAGAAAGGGTTATATTTTGACGGGCCGCGATATCCCGTACGTGTTTAACAAGATCATCCCTATTTGAAAATAATAGGGATGTATCGAATTGATCACTGACATCCGGTCCCTACAAATTGTATTACCATCAATTAGAAAATTGCACAATAAACAACAGGCTGTATGACATTTCGTGTAACATTATACGAGATGTTTGTGTAACTGTACACGACTTAAACGCATTTATCTCGTGTGACATAATACGAGGTAATACACCATAACTCGTGTATACACACACGACAAATAGCATAAAACTCGTATAATATCACACAAAATAGAGTAATATTAGAATTTAAAAATCCAATCTTGAAAAACAATTTCGTTTCAACATTGGATTTTTATTGTGATTTTGATCAAAACACCAAATATAACTTTAAAAACTTACTTCATTGTTGCTTGGATTTTGATTTTGATGTGGAGAATTTGGTGGCAAACCTTCTTCTTCAAAAATATATTCCACAAGCTCAAGATCAATATGATCATAAAAACTTGGAGAATGTTGTGGAGAATCCATACTATGGTGTTAGATGATTTGAGAATTAATGAAAATAATGGGCATAAATTTATGGGTGTTAAGACTTGGACAATGGTGTGGAGTATATCAATGCTGCATGGGTGTACAGCAATGGTGTTTCTCTGTTGGGTTAAGTTGTCTGCGTGTATATCATGTTTTATGTAGGGCTTCAGGGTGTATCTCGTGTGTATATACACGAGATACTATGGTACATATCGTGTAAAACCACACGATATAGTCTTTGTTTCTGATAATTATCTCGTATGAACAATACACGAGATACACCCTGATTCATTTCGTGTATTGTTCATACGAAATGTCTTGCTAAATGTCGTGTATTTCAACACGACACACCATATAATAAAATAAAAATTAATTATAAATAAATGTGGTAGGTTATATGATATTGTATGATGTTGGTTCAATCTTATATGTAATCATTGTTTGTTTTCCAACTTATTATAACAAGAAACATATAATCTTGATTAACAAATATGATAATTTCAAATATATAATCTTGAGTAGTTGGTATTCCTCTAATGTACAACATATCATTAACCTCGTTTATTCTTTTTTAATTTTTTTCTACATTCTAAATGACATTTAAAGTGTTTTTCATCTCTATGACTTTCCTCCAAATCCAAATGGAAATTGAGTTACAAATATGTGCCATTATTTAGGGTTTTTAGGGTTTTATGTGTCGCGATCTTGTGAGAATGGTATACGGCTACCTCGTTTATTTTTTTTTAATTTTTTTCTACATTCTAAATGGCATTTAAAGTGTTTTTCATCTCTATGACTTTCCTCCAAATCCAAATGGAAATTGAGTTACAAATATGTGCCATTATTTAGGGTTTTTAGGGTTTTATGTGTCGCGATCTTGTGAGAATGGTATACGGCTACCTCGTTTATTTTTTTTAATTTTTTTCTACATTCTAAATGGCATTTGAAGTGCTTTTCATCTCTATGACTTTACGGTATAATCATTTGTTAGGTGATTATAAATAAAGTGGTATCACTTAAATGTGATAGGTTATATGATATTGTATGATCCAATATGACGTTTGTTCCTTGTCATGTATAAGTGTATAAATTTTGCTCAATTAACAACACAATTCAATAATATAACATAGCATATGCGTATCATTAACATCGTGTTGCAAATCATCGAAGAACACCTTCATTTTGATATGTCGTATGGATATACACGATATTAGGACATCATATCGTGTGGTTGTGTACGACATTAATGACAGATTAAATTTAAATTTCGTATAATTCCATACGACCTAATATTTTACACAATTAGTTGATGTCGTGTAAAAGTACACGACATGAAGGCTTCCTGTTGTCCTTTCGAACACGACACGCGAAGGGTAGTTTGGCCATTATTGGTGCCTTGTATGTAATATGCCTTGTATATAGAATTTACCGTGATAGTCGAACACTCATTGGGGTGGAAGCCAACCGTTCCTAAAAAGTAGAAACCAAAACCATGTGGAGCAAAATTGTTTTCTCGTTTTATTCCATTGTGTGTTGTTAATATATATACAACCCTAAACTTGTAAATCAAGTCAAACCCTAAAGTTATGGGATAACAATAAGTCTCCTACCAAAACCATTATAGCTACCTAAATTACATGTATCAACTAAGGAAAGATATGTAATAAGTAGGAGAAAATAATGATAAGATACGTGAAGATATTGTGATCTTCACGTCATCTCAACACCCCCTCAAGTTGGAGCGTGAAGATCACCAACGCCCAACTTGGAAAGTAAAGTGTTGAACTGTCGAACGCCCAATGCTTTGGTTAGGACGTCAGCCGGCTGAGCCAATCTATGAACATATTTAGGAGAGATAAAATTGGTCTTCACGGCATCACAGACGTAATGGCAATCAACCTCAATGTGTTTTGTACGATCATGCGACACATGATTGCGAGCAATGTGCAAAGCAGACTGACTATCGCATGATATCACCATAGGGTCCTTGTGCAAAATGACAAATGAGGCAAGGAGCCCTCGTAATCACTTCAGCTCACAAGTGGTACCCGTCATATCCCGATATCCAGCTTCAGCGGATGAGCGTGAGATGGTAGCTTGCTTCTTTGTTTTCCAAGAGATCAGAGAACCACCTAAAAAGACCAAATAGGCAGTCAAAGAATGACATTTAAGTGGGCAACTAGCCCAATCTGAATCACAATACACCTGGAGACGAAGGTTAGAGTCAGCTCGTAGAAGAATCCCTTGACCTAGATAACCATTGAGATAACGAATAACCCAGAGAGCAGAATTTCAATGAGCGATCATGGACTGGTCATGAACTGTGTCAGAGTATGGACACTATAAGAAATTTATGGGCGTGTGACAGAAAGATAAATGAGGCGTCCCACTAAACGACGATAAGTTCATGATCATTAGAATTTTATCGTCGACTAGGGTCGGTGATTTTATTCAATCAGAGTGCTGGAAGGACGAGCACCAAACCTGTCTCGGAGAGAATATCTTATGTATACTTGCGTTGAGAGAAAAATATACCCGTTGTATGACGAGCAACTTCCAAGCTAAGGAAGTATTTCAGGCGGGCGAGGTCTTTCATATGAAAGAATTCACTAAGATACTTCTCGAATCGATCAATAGCCATATTATTAGTCCCCCCAATCACCAAATTGTCTACATAGACAAGAACATGTATCTCAAACTTAGAAGTTTGATAGGAAAACAAAGAGTAGTCTTATAGGACTGAATAAAACCATAAGTCTTCAAAGCAGTAGAAAGATTTCCAAACTAACATCGGGGAGCATGTCACAACCCATAGAGACACTTCTTAAGCCTTCAAACTGTTCCAGGAATAGCAGTGCCATACCCAATAGTATTTTTATATAGACTTCCTCGTCAAGGACCATGAAGGATAGCATTATGGACGTCCATTGGGTGTAGATCCCAATTTCGAGTGGCTACAATCGCTAAGAAAACTCGAACAGTAACCATCTTGACAGTGGGGAAAATGTTTCATGATAGTCAACTCCTTCAACTTGCCGATTGCCCAAGATTACTAGACGAACCTTGTAAAGCTCGATGGACCCATCTGCCTTGTATTTATTTTTATACACCCACTTGTTGCCAATAATTTTCTTGCCAACGGGAGTGTCCATGAGCTCCCAAGTCCTATTCTGATCAAGGGCAATAAGTTCCTTGCCCATAGATTTATGCCATTCAGGGGATTTAATGGCATCAGCATAGTGGGTGGGTTCAATACTAGCATCAACAGCTGCTAGAAAACATCGATGTGCAACAGAAAATCGTGTGCAATTGAATAAGTGTGATAAAGGATATCGAGTACCTGAGGATGCGGACTTGCGAGACGAGCTGGACGAGGAGCTAGCTTGAGTAATGTGAGTCTGAGTAGAGTCCAGTTCATATTCAGCAAACTGTACCTGGTGGAAGGTACACAATTTCGATGTCCACGACCTAAATGTTCTGTTGTCTGATCAGTAATCTACCCAATATAATGCTCATTGGTCTGACCATCACCTGTGGTATTTTCTGCTGTGGTATTTTCTGCAACAGAGTCCTGCTCATCATCTTGCTCATTGTCATGCTCAACGAGCTGATTAATGTGTCTTGCACATGAGTTTCAGCCCGATTAACCTCAATAAAGGAAACATCATCCCTCACATCACCATTACCCAGGGAATTTGTCTCACAAGAAAGAAAGCTCTGATCAAAGCTTGTATTGTTACGATCCTTATACTCAACGGCAAAATGAAACTTGTTTTCAATGAATGCAACATCCTGAGACACAAAATATTTATTTTCATCAATGTCAATTAACAACCAGCCCTTTTTTCCAAATGGGTACCCCAAAAATACACACTTCCGACTTCTATTAGAAAACTTATCATTGTCCCGTCGTAAGTAATGTGCATAGCATAATGAGCCAAAAATCCTAATATTATTGTACGTTGGGGGTTTACCAAAAATAGATTCAAAAGAATGTTTTCCATTTAACAGTTTAGAAGGTGTACGATGGATCAAATACCCAGCTACAAGAACACACTCACCACAAAATTTAATTGGCAAACCAGCCTGAAATCACAAGGCCCTAGCCACATTCAAGATATGTCTGTGCTTACGTTCCACCCTCCCATTTTGTTGGGATGTACGAACATAAGTAGTAAGATGAAAAATACCGTTTTCAATAAAATAGTTATCCAATCATGTAAACTCTGTCCCATTGTCACTATGTAATTTTTTTACCTGTATATTAAACTGACGTTCAACTATGGAAAAATAGCTTTTCCGAATTCAGGGGACATTATCCTTTAGTATTAAGTAAACCCACACAGCTCGAGAGTAATCATTCAAAATAGACAAGAAATATTTAGCACCGCACGACATAGGAGTACGATAATCTCTCCAAAGGTCGCAGTGAGTTAATTCAAAAGGTTCAACGACATTATTTTTGCCAAGCAAAAATTTGTCCCTAGTTTGCTTAGCTTTGCAACAAATCTCACAAATATCTTTTATATTACTAATATGACCCAAAAATGGTAGCACAACAACTACTTTATTAGATAGATGACCTAACCTTTGATGCCATAATTCTTGCTTTTCGATCTCCGCAACATTGCACACCTTTGCTTCAGTCGAAGAGCGCAAGTAATATAGCCCCTCGTGTTGCTCACCTGCACCAATCAACGTCCTCGATACTCGATTTTGTATAACACATAATTTGTCAGTAAAATACACAAGATTATTTTATTCTCCAAGTAATTGAGAGACAAATAAAAGATGGCAATTAAAAGTTGGAGCATAAAGAACATTGCGCAAAATCATATTGGGCCAAATTTTTGCTTTTCCTTCCTTTGTTGCAATAAGATACCTCCCATTGGGCAGCCCGTTGCGGCTTCCCTCAATGTTACGAATGTTATTGAGAACGCAATAATTTCCCGTAATGTGTTGATTGGCGCCACTATCGACGAGCCAAACAACAATATTTTGAGTCTTACTAGTTAGACGATCAGACGCTTTAACTTGCGCATGGACATAGTTCTTGAAGTGTTCCCATTGCTCACCAGAAAATCCAAGGAGATTTGTTCTTTATACATCCGTCATTCCAGATCTGATGTTCCTTTCAGTGTGTACAGTGTTGACCGAGCAGTGAGTGCTTCACGACCTACTTCATGATTTTTTCATGCACTCGAAGCCTGAACAGTCTTCCCTTTTGGGTTTCGTAACCGCTGCTCTCCCCACCATTCTGGAAAGCCGACTAACTTGAAACAAGTGTCCACCTCATGACCTTTTTTCTTACAATGCGTGTAAAATGCATCACTCATGTCTCTGCGTCCCCCCTGAACCATGAGTTGCTATGACAGTGCGAGCAAATGAAACTCATTGGTTCAGGCTGATCTTCACGTACACTTCTCGGCACGCGCTCCTCCCTTATTACCATTGAGGAAGGCTTGTTGACATTGGGCAAGGGTTCCATGTTCAATATGGTCGACTTAACATTCTCATATTTCGGGGTTTCTAAACCCATAACAAATTGATGTACTCTTTCATTCTCTCATCGCTGCACCAGTGTTGTGCCAATATTGCACCTACAGCTAGCACAATCACATGTTGGCAAAGTTTCGAAGTCATTTCATCCCACAATTTCTTTATGCGTCCATATTAAATTGCCACTCCATCGTTTCGTTGTTGTCTGCAATTGGCGAGATCCACTTTGATCTGTTGATCCTTGGCTCGTTTCCCACAGAAAACCTCTCCTTCAGATCATCCCACAACATCTTTGCCTCCACCGCATAAGTCACAGTAGACCAAAAGTTCCCTCAATGGTGTTGAATATACTGGACACCACCATTGAGTTAACGGTCCACCATTATTCAAGTTCATCAGCCTTAGCTGGTTAATCAATAGAGCCGTCAACGAACCCAATTTTCATCTTAGCTCGCAATGCTCCTTTGAATACACATGTCCACTCCTCATAATTCTCGCCCTTTAGTTGAAATAGGTGAGAATTTTCTCGGGACTATCACTCGTCGACAAGAAGTAGGGAGACTGTCTCTTACCTCCGTCTAGGATTCTCTTCTCACCGCTTCTTGTGGTTAATTTTTCGGTGGTCATGGTTTTGGATTGAAGGCTATGATACCAAGTTAGAAACCAAAACCGTGTAGAGGAAAATTGTTTTCTAGTTTTATTCCATTGTGTGCTACCAATATATATACACACCCTTGTAAATCAAGTCAAACCTAAAGTTATGGGATAACAATAAATCTCATACCAAAACTATTCTAGCTATCTAATTTCGATGTATCAACTAAGAAAAGAGATATACAAATAAGTAGGAGAAAATAATGATAAGATACGTGAAGATATTGTGACTTCACGTCATCTCAACACTAAACATTAATTGATATTGTGGGAACCTCGACCCGGAACCTTAGCTCGTGCCCCGAGCGGGAAGATCCCCTTACTAGATAAATCACCTAAATTTAAAACTTTTGTTTATCTTTTAAATGTAGAAATCAGCTTTTATGAAAACCACAACCTGTTTTTCCCATTTACTCCCAAACATCAACCAACCATACAACTTACCCTGACAAAACCCAAAAGAAAATAGTCCAAACTCTTTTCCCGGCCTCACTGGTTCGGGTCACCTGTCTCAGCGCGATCTAAAACAGTAAAGGAAGAAGGGGTGAGAATAAATCTCAGCAAGCTATTATGAATGCAACAAGATGCCATATAAGATGCAACACATAACAAGGTTGCTCACAACACATTGGTAAAGCGGTAAACACATTACGTTACCTCAGTTTACCTTTCCCGTCTGAACAATATGTCGTACACCGTGGGAGTAAAAACTCCACTCTTTGTGAACTGCCCCCATGCACATTCACCGCTTGTAGGACTCATTTTTCAGAGATCCATATAAGAGACAATCGCTTATATGACTCATCTTTCAGAGCACCATATAAGATACTAGCAATCTGTAAGGCTTTTGGCTCAACACAGAAGCTATCACCCCAAACTGTGGCCACAGAAGGGGACAGTCACAGGTATAATGTAGTTCAATCACCTTATGGAACATCTTCCATAATTGAATGTATCCCATTATACCCCTAAACATCAGCTGATATAAACGTTCAAGCACTTAACAGTTACTTTAATATAAATCCACAATCGGGATAACAATATGTAACATGGTAATCTTACTCATGTTAAAATCATCACAATAGTGCAACTTACATTTTAAACACTATTAAATCAAGGTTCTAAAAATCGCTAGGCGGCTCCTAGGCGGCGAGGCCGGACCTAGCGCCTAGAGCGCCTAGGCGGGGCCGAGGCGGGGCCGCGAATTTACACACATTTTTATATATATTCCATAGTTTCTGTCCATACATAATACATAGTGACAAATTCAAATATATATTCCATAAGCGGGGCCGAGAATTTTGACACAAGGTTATAGAGCATTTGAAAATTATAAATGTATTCCATCATCCACAACATAAACTAAGGTTAAGTCAAATTCAACCATGTGTTATTTGTTTTCATTTTCAATCCTTATAAAACGACGTCATTTAAGGGTAAAAAAAAATTAAAAAAAAATTAAAAAAATTAAAAAAAAATTAAAAAATATTACTTAGACCGCCTAGGCCCGCCTAAATCCGCCCAGACCGCCTGGTCCGCCTAGACCGCCTAGGACCGCCTAGACCGCATAATGCCTAATTGACCGCCTAGAGAAAAGTCGCGGCGCCTGGGCCCCGCCTAGCGCCTAGGCCCCGCCTAGGCGGCCGCCTAGCCCGATTTTTAGAACACTGTATTAAATAATATAAATCCAACAACATGGTATTAGTACTAATGCTCAAGCCAATAAAATAGTGCAACATGTATTTCATACACTATTTGAACAACAACAATGAATATGTAACCAAGTATGGGCACAATGTATCACAAGCAAGCCCTACATATTCATTACACAACATTGAGTATTCTTCATAAAAGGTTCAAGTTAATTTACCAAGTTTTGATCAACTTTGGTTACCTTTTCATAATACCTTTCGACCATTTTCAAGGCCATATTTAAAGACCTTCCCAATATTATTTTGAATAAGACATCATTGCATAGCCCATATGTTGTACTAGGATTAGAGTCAAAATAGGTTTAAATATATGCTAGGTAGATTAGGTTTAATTTGCTTGAAAACTGGTACATAGTGAACAGATATGGGCATGACTCGTGCCCCATGGCACGACTAGTTCTACGAGTGATCCAAGGGGGGAACGACTCGTACCCTTCACCAGAATGCCATACTGCTGTCAAAACACCAGCAACCTTGGAAAGAAAATGTCCTTTACTCATCCTAAGCTACCTCAACATCAGCTAGGCTTGACCTTAACACTTTCTTAACCATTTACACTTTCAGCAACACATCATTCCTAACTTCATTTAACCCATTCAAGACCCTTTCAACACAATAATTTGCACCAATCTAAAATGCAACATATATATTCCTACCATTACCATCTTACCCTTAATTCTACTTCCATCCTTCCACTTTAAACCTAACCACCATTTCTACCATTCCTACCAAATTTAGAGGTTCCAACATCATTCTCTATATACCTAAATTCTTTCCACATAAAACAACAATACCGTAACTAACCTTTACGTCAACTCATTCCAACAACTTTCTAACTTCAAGGAAAATATTCCAAAAATGCCCAAAACAATTTATACATCAATAATATCCAATATAACATTGAATGAACAGGTATTTGAAAGAAATCATAATAACTTACCAAAATAATTCGAAAATAAGAAAAACTTTAATCGGCTATAAACGATCTACGCAGCTTCCCGATCATTTTGACGCAGTCGGATTGAAAAACGGATTAGTATTGAATTTATGGAAAATTTTTGAATGAAATAAAATCATAATATTATAAAAATGAGGAACAGAACGGAGGGAAGTATTTTCTTTCTTTCTCTCAAATTCTCTGGAATGTTAACGAATGTAAGGATATATATTAATCAAAGTTACACTTTAGCTCCTCCATGAATTGAGTTATTACAATTAAATTCTTAAGTTTCAATTTTGACACTTTAGCACCTTCGTACTTTGATAAGCTTTTTATTTAAAATTTCTAATATTATAAATTTACCACAACAATTCCTATTAGTTCTAATTAGTCATTA
Source organism: Adenophora triphylla var. japonica (assembly GCA_022495995.1). Classification (NCBI taxonomy): domain Eukaryota; kingdom Viridiplantae; phylum Streptophyta; class Magnoliopsida; order Asterales; family Campanulaceae; genus Adenophora; species Adenophora triphylla. Next base: position 112,301 of record JAFEMH010003763.1, read on the forward strand.
AATAATTAAATTTTATTTATTAACATACTTAAAATATCAAATAAATTATTAAAATATTAAAACTAACACATAAAAATAACAATTATTATGAAATGCATAAAATGAAATGCCACGCACCCTACCTCCACGTGCTCAACAAGTGACCTAAATAGTGCCTAGGATTAGGGTCGTGACACTCACTCCCACTTAAAGAAAATTCGTCCCGAATTTTAAATATACTTACCTGAATGCTCAAACCACCACGGATACTTCTCACGCATCTCGGATTCCAAAACCCAAGTGGCTTCCTCTCCACTGAATGATTCTTCCACATAAGTCATGTCAGCCTGAAAATCCTCGGGTGGAGAACTCAATACATACGAAGGATCATAAAGATACTTTCTCTCATACAACATTTCATAAGATGCCATTTCGCTGCTAGACTGATAACTATTGATATACGCAAATTCAACTAAGTTTAAATGAACTTCTTAAAATGAATGAAAATCCATCACACAAACCTGCAACATATCCTCAAGAATCTGGATAGTTCTCTTTGTCTTCCCATCTATCTGAGAATGAAACACATAACTGATACTCAACTTGGAACCCAAAGCCTCGTGCAAAGCCTACCAAAATCGTAATGTGAATCTCGGATCCCCATCTGATAAAATGTTGACCGGTACTCCACGAAGTCGAACAATCTCTCGCAAATCTAGATTTATGGCCTTCCTCTAAGACTTGTCTTTTGATCCCTTGTGAATACAATACACAAATTCTGCCTCTGAAAAGTTAAAATTCCATCCTTATTCAATACAATATCTCCGGTCCTTCTATCTTGAAACTGTTCGATAATTTTCTTCAATTCAGAATCATTTTGTTGAGCTTCCATAAGGTCTTCATACAAGGTAGATATAGCTCGAACATTCGCAAATAACATCTCATCTTGCGACTCACAGGACATCAATGTTGATAAATAAGTCTTTCGGCTAATCGCATCTGCAACCACATTAGCTTTCCCGGATGATATGAAATAACGCAATCAAAGTCTTTTAATAATTCCAACCATCGCCTCTGCCTGTTGTTCAATTCCTTTCGAGTAAACAAATACTTCAAACTCTCATGATTGGTAAAGATCTCAAATTTAGCTTCATATAGATAATGTTTCCACTTAGGTAACGCAAAATAATCGCAACCAACTCCATGTCGAGAGTAGGATAATTCTGCTCTGCCGGTGCTAACTTCCTCGAAGTATAAGCTATCCCCTTTCCATTCTGCATAAGAACACAACCCAACTTCCTTTGACGCGTAACTGAAATTCACAAAGTTCTCACATCCATCAATTAGGGTAAGGATCCGAGCTGTAGTTAATCTCTCTTCAACTCGATAAAACTGGCTTCACACAGCATCCCACACAAATGATACCTCCTTCTGAATCAACTTAGTCAACGGTGTTACAATTCTCGAAAATCCATCAATAATCCTTTGGTAGTAACCTGCCAAACCCAGAAACTACGGACTTCTGTCACTATCGAAGGCTGATTCCATTTAGCCACGACCTCAATCTTTGAAGGATCAACAACCAAACCCGAGCTTGAAACTACATGACCCAAAAATAAAATCCTCTAGAGCCAAAACTCACACTTGCTAAACTTTGCAAACAATTGCTTCTCACGAAGAACAAATAACACAATTCGCAAATAATTTTCATGATCTTCTCGGGACTTTGAATAAACAAGGATGTCATCCTTAAAAATTACCACAAGGCTATCAAGGTAAGGATTGAAATTATATTCATCATATCCATAAACACAGCAGGTGCCATTCCATAAGGTGCTTTTGATATTGGCATTGAACCTTGCCTTAAATCAATACAAATAACCTTCACACCCTTTTTAACAATAACTTTCGGCCTCTAATGCAGATATGACATGAATACCAAATAATTACTTATCCGCATCAAACACAAACATAGGCAAATCAGGCATGAAAAATGAGACTCGCTTCTTACGACAGTCTACCAATGCATGCCAACTACTTAACCAACCCAGGTATAACATCAAAATCACGAATTGGTAACTCTACCAATTCAACAGGCAATACGTGCCCACCTATAACCACATCAAAATTGTGGTAACCCATAGAAGATTAGAGGTACTCTCCCATAAGAGTAGAAACCTCCAACACATAAGGCATAATCTTAGGCAATTTATGTAAAATAAAAGCAAAATGCAATGCCACAAATGAAATGAACTGGAATCTAGAAAAATATGAGCCTTAACTCCTAAGATAAGTAATATACCTCTAAGGACTGCCATAGGATCTACCTCTCTAATACCCAAGCAAAGATTCAACCTTGAACTTTCTCTTTTAGCTTTCCTTCATTATCTCTCTTTGCACCACCTCTCTGTTGCCTTCCTTGTTGACCGCTGCTTGAAGCTTGTCCCCGCTGCCACCTTGGACAATTCCTCCTAAAGTGTCCCAATTCTCCACACTTAATACACTTACCTTGTTTACTCCAACATTTATCTTCGGAGTGCCCCAATCTCTTACAAAAGTTACAAATAATCCCATACTGTCTTGATTTTGGACGTGCCACTGAAACTGCAACATGTCCCCCTCGCACACTCCCTGAAGTTGAAGCCCTTGGTTGTCCTCTATCTTGTCCTGATCCTTGCCCTTGATACTTTTGCTTGCTTCCACCGCCACCTTCCAACTTTCCACTGTGCTCCTCTATATCATTCTCGATCCTGTATGCCCTATTCACTGCTGCCTGATAATTGGTGAAGCCATGAGTCAACAATTGCTTCCTAAACTGGAGTCTCAAACCTTTTACAAACCGGTAAACTCTCCTTTCTTCATCTGGTACCACGTGAGTGCAATACCGAGCCAACTCCGTAAACTTTGCTGAATACTGAGCCACCGTCATAGATCCTTTCTCTAAACGTAAGAAATCCACTCCCTTCTTGTCCCGAGATACCATTGAAATGAAATGTTCATTGAACCTCCGAGTGAAATTCTCCCAAGTCTAGGGCGTATGAACCCGCTCCCTGTTGGGTTTTTATGGGGTTCATGCGCAACGGAATTAAGCATCAATTAACACAAAACCCAAGAGCCCTAAGATTCGTTCTATACAATTAAATTGAATTCCTATGAGATAGAATTTACCAACCTTAATTGCTTTCCGTTCTTGAGCTATCAAACAGTTTATCGATGTGATTTTGAATCACAAACTTCGATCTTCAAAAATTGAATCTTCAGATTAGAACTCTAGGCCTTGATCGTCGTACGAGTGAAGACCCTCTAGTAGTATCCACACCTTTGAATGAACCAAGAACGGTTCTTGAGGATTGCTAGATCCTTAAACCTTTGAAGGATATTGAGAAACCTTTGTTGTGATTTTTCCTTAGAAAATTCGGCTAGCTAATTAGGGTTCACAGAGCTCATATTTATACTAAGTTAGTATTAGTATTTGTTTCCTAATCGTATTAGGAAACAGCCTGTAAACCGCCTCTGTGGCAAGTTATGTCGCACGTCGACATTTGCCAGTTGGCAAGGTCCGTCGCACGACCCAGTACGCCATATGTAGGAACTCTTAATCATTTCTTCCTTTGGTTTAACTAATTCATTCCAATTGTGTGTGACCCAATAGGATTATATTATGTTGGCAATGAGTCCGATCAAATTGACCCTCATAAAACATAAGCGGACTCTAGCAAGCCATTATGTCTACCCAATTAATATAACGTAAGAGTTCACTTTTCCAATGGTACACTTCCATTTCTCCCTTTGTCTCACGATGTTATATTGAACACAAGTCATGGTCCACGTCAACTTGTATTTGTTCAATGCTTTCTCGATATTGAGTATAATGATAATCCAATCGCATTGGGGTATGGTCATACACTTTCATCATTATCACTCATCGAGGGGCCCAAGCAAAACATCTCTCTATCGAGGGACAAATTCTATCTTGACTTATCATCCTTCCCATCATGAATTCGATCATGCCAAAGATAGCCTTTATAAATATGTTGTTAAGATATCGTTTGACTAAAATCAAACATAACTTTCATCATATGTAAGGTCATGATAATCTCAGGTCTAGGGACTAAATGAAGTGACCATATGAGATTTAATTATGACATTTTACCATGATATAAATCTCATACGGGTCAAGTCCAGTCACTTGTTCTCTAACAAGTACCCATAAATTTAATGTGCATCTCTATGCATATTGTGAGGGCTCATTCCAACTCGAAGACCTATAACTTGTGCCCCAAGCTGGAGGGTCCTCAAAATACACCTTTTAAAAAACTTTTCTTTTATTAACTTGAAAAGTATATTACCCTTTTCCAAAACAATTTCAAAATAACCCCTCAACTTGGAGGTAATATATATAAACCTGCTTTCAAACCAAAACCTGATTAAACGTAAACAGTACAAATATACAGGCTTACACAAGCCCACTTTAACACAAATCCACTCCCAGGTTTAATTACAAACCGACACACTGAAACCTTGTTTATAACAGTTTTATATACAATTTTTTCCCAAAAGAATAACTTCCACCATGACCCCAACTCCCAGACTACAACATACCCTGACAACCCAAAAGATGTCCAAATTCCTCCCCGGCCTCACCGGTCCGGTCCTCCTGTCTCAGCGGGATCTAAAACAATAAAGGGAGAAGGGGTGAGAATAAATCTCAATAAGTTATTATGCATGCAACAGTATGCCATATAACATGCAACACATAAATAGGTTGCTCAATAACAATTATGCAACACCAAACGGTTTGCTCACTAACTCCATTGGGAAAATAGTAACCATATTACATTACCTTTTTCGCCTGACCAGTAAGTCATATAATATGCAACACATAAACAGGTTGCTCATATAATATGTAACACACACAGGTTGTTCATAACCAAATATGCAACATACATCGGTTGCTCACAATTGGGAAAATAGTAAACCCTTTACGTTACCTTTCCCACCTGAATAATCAGTCATATAGAACATATAAGTCTCCCCGCTATCTGTAAGGTAGATGGCACAATACAGAAGTGGCCAATTATAATACAACAATTCTCATTTATCTGTAAGGCATTTGGCACGATACAGTCCCACATAAAGTGGCCAATCCCACATCAAGTGGCCAATCCCATGTCTGTAATCACAGACATGCCATTTCACAATATTATGTAACATTCCCAGCTATCTGTAAGGCTTTTGGCACATGTCTGTGGCCAGCAGACATGCCAAGTCATAGGTATAATACAATTCAATCACTTATAGAACAAATCTATACTTGATTGTATCCCACTATACCCATAACGACAGTTCATATAATCATCTCCAAGTACATAAACAGTTACTTGAAATTACATCCACACATAGGGATATCACTATATAACATGTTAATATTAATCATGTCAATCCATTTCCACAGTGCAACTTACTTTGTAAACACTGTTGAATAATGCCAAACCAATAACATGATATATTACTCATGCTCAACAAATAAAGTAGTGCTACACGTATTTAAACACTATGTGCACAACCCACCATGAATATGCTATCACATATGGCCACAATATATATCAAGTAAGCCCTATATATTCACGTCGTACTATTACACACCTTCTATAAGGGTTCTATAACAATTTACCAAGTTTTATCAACTTTGGTTTAAGTTCCACGATTGCCTTTCAACCATTTTCAGGGCACTATTTAAATCCCTTACCTTCATCATTTTGGGTCATTTAAGACTCCCTTACCTAGCACGAATATTGTACTAGCGTTAAAGTCATAGAGGAATCAATTCCGTACCAAGTTGCCCATGTCTACACACTTGCAAACTTAATACCAAACCCAGTCCTGCCAAGCCTTCACAATAGCGTGACATATACTTAAACACTATAGAGTACAATACTCCAACACATGGTATTTATACTCTTGCTGAAACTAATGAAATAGTACAACATATATTTAAACATGATTGAGTCACAACCAACCATGCTGATGTAAACGTTCAAGTACATAACCCGTTACTTGAATATAAATCCATACTTTGGATATCAATACATAATATGATAATATTACTCCCGTCAAACCCTCACAATAGGGTGAGGTACATTTAAACCCTATGGAATCGTATCAATGCGATAACAGGGTATTTACACCCATGTTCAACCCATGAAATAGTACTACAATTATTTCACGCCCTATATGAATTAATAACTATATAGAGGTAACCACACATAGAGGTACAATGTAAAATACGTAGCCCTACGTGCTCAAAATAACGTGGAATGCCTTCTATAAAAGTTCCATATAAATTTACCCAATTTTAACAACTTTGGTTAAAGTTTACAATTGACTTTCAACCAGTTTCGGGACAATATTTAAAGCCCTTCCAAATCCCAATTTGGACCATTTAAGGTTCCATTATATAGTACTAAAGTTGTACTAAAAGTATAGTTACAAAGGAACTAGACCCAAGCTAAGTTACTCATAGTTACAAGCTCGCAAAGTAAGTACCCAAAACCATGTCCTGGTCACGACTCGTGCTAATGGGCACGAGTCGTGCCCAAACCCTGTACGACTGCCTCAGTTTTCACGACTACATTTCACGAGTTCAACCCCAGGTCAAGAAGTGTCACACGACTCGTTACTACATGGTCACGACTCATGCTAATGGGCACAAGTCGTGCCCAACATCAGATTCTCAGCATCAGCTACGACAATATCAATTACAACAACACATAAACCAATTCTCAGTTCCAGCTATGACCAGGAGGTATAAACTAACTCTAATATCAACATATGAGTTACACAACACTCAAACCTACTCCCTCCATGCCCTATAACATGTATACATCACAACTATATCAAATCCAAACCCAATACTTAGGCCATGGATTCACAGTTGAACCAAACCCATTTTCTTTCCATTCCACCATCAAACTCAAATGATCCATTTTACCAAAGATCTTTTATATCACATAATAACATCATTTACTTGGTATAAACAATTATTTGAACAAAACCATAATAACTTACCAAAATTAGTCGAAATGAAAATAAGATTTGATCGGCTACTCTTGTTCTAATCGACGCACTGATCACAAATATGCAGTCGGAATCAACAACGGATCAACGGTTGAATTGTTGTGAATTTCTGAAGGTAACCCTAGGTTTATAGAACGATACGTAGGAGGGAAGGTTACTGATTTTTCTCAATGAATCTTCTGGGAGAATTGAAGATTTATATAAGGAAATTTACACTTTAGCTCCTTCCAGATTCACACTCCTACAAACAACCACCTTGAGGTTTTATTTGCACTCAAGCTCCTCAATACTTTTTATAACATTTCACTTAAAAATTCAAATGTTATAAGTTTAACACATTAATTCCCATTTGGTCCAATTAGACATTATACAATTAAATTTACTTTATTCCCAACCTAAATCACATAAGTTGGCCAAAATATAAAAATAACCACATAACAGTGCAATAATCACATAATGTCTACCATGAGATGCAATGCACCCCAACCCCACGTGCTCCACGTGTGCCCAAATTGGTGACTAAGTCTAGGGTCGTGACACATATAATCATCAAATGATTATCCATTAACATTTATACTAATTATTCACTTAATAATTAGGGACGGAGATTATTATAAATAAATATGCAAAACATATAATAATCAAATAATAAACTTTTCATATAATAATAAATAATGTCAACATATAAATCTATCAACTATAGGCCTAAGGCATAACACTAACAGTCTCCCACTTGCACTAGGCCCAATCTCCCATGTATCGAATACCCATGAACCTAACATGACCATCATGCTTAGCTTGCGGGAGAGCCTTAGTTAATGGGTCCGCCACATTGTCATCAGTGTCTACTCTGCATATCTTTACGTCTTCCCTTTCGCATATCTCTCGTATAATGTGGAAACGTCGAAGTATCTGTTTGGATCTCTGATGTGACCTTGGTTCCTTTGCTTGTGTAATGGCACCATTATTGTCACAATAAAGTTCGATAGGATCATTGATACTTGGAACGACTTCCAAATCACTAATGAACTTTTTGATCCAAACAGCTTCCTTAGCTGCATCAGATGCTGCTATGTACTCAGCTTCGGTTGTAGAATCAGGGACGGTACTTTGCTTGGAACTTTTCCAACTGATAGTGCTTTCATTCAGCGTAAACAAAAATCCTGTCTGCGATCTGTAATCATCTTTGTCGGTTTGGAAGATAGCATCTGTGTAACCTCTTACAACAAGATCTTCTTCCATTCCTCCAAAGACCAAGAATACATCCTTAGTTATTTGTAAGTACTTGAGGATATTCTTGACTGCTATCCAATGTGGTTCGCCGAGATCCGATTGGTACCTACTCGTCATGCTTAGAGCACACGAGACATCGGGTCTAGTACATAACATAGCATACATGATAGACCCAATTGCCGAAGCATATGGAATACCATTCATTCTCTTTTGCTCATCATTAGTCTTAGGACTTTGAGTATTGCTAAGAGATACACCATGCAACATTGGCAAGTTTCCCCTTTTAGAATTTTCCATTTGGAATCTTCTAAGAACCTTGTCAATGTAAGTACTTTGACTTAAACCAATCATCCTTTTAGATCTATCTCTATAGATCTTGATACCAAGGATATATGCAGCTTTGCCCATATCTTTCATTGAAAAGCACTTTCCAACCAAGACTTGACAGTCTGTAGTGCAGAAATGTCATTTCCAATGGTAAGATATCATCGACATACAACACTAGAAATAGTGCTACGCTCCCACTAGTTTTCTTGTATACACAAGGTTCATCTTCGTTCTTGATAAAGCCAAACTCTTTGATTGCTTCGTCAAAATGTAGATTCCAACTCCTAGAAGCTTGCTTCAATCCATAGATGGATCTCTGCAACTTACACACCTTATTAGAATTTTCTGAACTGACAAAACCTTCAGGTTGTATCATGTATACATCCTCAAGTAATTTCCCATTTAGGAAAGCTGTCTTGACATCCATTTGCCATATCTCATAGTCATAATATGCGGCTATGGCAATTAAAATTCTAATAGACTTGAGCATAGCTACAGGCGAAAAGGTTTCATCATAGTCGATACCATGAATCTGTCTATATCCCTTAGCTACGAGCCTAGCCTTATAGGTGTGCACCTTTCCATCCATGTCGGTCTTTTTCTTGAAGACCCATTTGCACCCTATGGTTTTTACACCTTCGGGTGGATCAATCAAGTTCCAAACTTGATTATCAGCCATGGATTGTAATTCGGACTTCATGGCCTCTTGCCATTTTTCCGAATCAGGAGAAGACATCGCTTCTTGATAGCAAGTAGGTTCATCATTTTCGATTAACTCCACTTCGTCACTTTCCGTAACGAGAAATCCATATCTCTCAGGTTCAGATCGTGACCTACCACTTCTGCGAAGGACTTGAGCATCTTGAACCGGTTCCACAACACCTTGTAAACTTGGTTCAGTTTCTACCGCTGGTTCAATGTTGTTTTCGGGTTCTCGAACTTCTTCGAGATCTATTTTACTCCCACTGGTTCATTTTCGAAGAAACTCCTTTTCTAAGAAGGTACCATTTCGAGCAACAAATACTTTGTTCTCGTTTCGGTTGTAGAAATAGTATCCTTTAGTTTCCTTAGTATAACCCACGAAAACACATTTATCAGACTTAGGTGCTAGCTTGTCAGAAGTTAACTTCTTGACATATACATCGCAACCCCAAATCTTCATGAAAAACAAACTGGGTTTTCTTCCAGGCAACATCTCATATGGGGTCTTTTGAACTGATTTGGTAGGAACTCTGTTTATAGTGAAAGCAGCAGTTTCTAGTACATGTCCCCAAAAGGATAAAGGAAGTTCAACTTGACTCATCATTGAACGAACCATGTCCAACAAAGTTCTATTCCTCCTTTCATACACACCATTCCATTGTGGTGTTCCGGGTGGAAAGAGTTCTGAAACGATTCCACAACTCTTAAGATGACTGTCAAATTCTTGGCTCAAATATTTGCCACTTCGATCGGATCGAAGTACTTTAATAGTTTTGCCAAGTTGATTTTGCACCTCATTTTGAAATATTCGAAATATATCAAACGATTCACTTTTATGTTTCATTAGATAAACATATCCAAATCTACTATAATCATCAATGAATGTTATGAAGTACTGAAATCCTCCCCTAGCATTGCTACTCATAGGTCCACATACATCAGTATGTATGAGGCCTAATAAGTCGCCCATCCTTTCACCAGTTTTGGTAAATGGGTCCTTGATTATCTTGCCTAGTAAACAAGATTCGCATGTCTCATATGATTCATAATCATGTGAGTCTAAAAATCCATCTTTATGGAGTTTAGAAATGCGTTTCTCATTTATATGGCCAAGACGACAATGCCATAAGTGTGGTTTACATCATTAGGTTTAGATTTCTTGTTAATGTTATAAACATCATTATCACGATTTTCAACATCAAGAATATTAAGGCCATTGAATGAAATAGCAGTACAATATTGCATATCACTCTTGTAAATAGAAAACTTCTTATCACATATAAGAAAATTAAAACCTTCATTATTCAAACTTGAAATCGAAATAATATTCCTACTTAAAGCTGGAACGTAATAACAATTGTTCAAAACAAGTATTAGTCCACTAGGTAAAGTAACTTCATAACTTCCTACGGCTAATACAGCAACTCTTGCTCCATTTCCCACACATAGGTCCACTTCACCATCTTCAAGCATCCTTCTGTTCTTTAGACCCTGCACATTTAAACAAATGTGAGATCCACATCCGGTATCCAATACCCAAGAACTAGAAGTAGATAGGAATATATCTATAACAAAGATACCTGAAGTCGAAGCAACACCTTTGCTCTTCTTCAGTGCTTCCTGATATTTCTTGCAGTTTCTCCTCCAATGTCCAATCTCATTGCAATAGAAGCAGACTGCGTCCTCTTGGGACTTGGGCTTAGCCTCTTTGGGTTTGACACCCTCTTTGGGTTTGGCAACACTTGCCTTAGGATTAGCAACTTTTGCCTTTTCCTTACCCTTGAAACCTTTCCCTTTGTTAACCATCAACACTTGATCGGTTTTCCTTTTGACGATATTGGTTTCCGCAGTGTTCAACATTTAAATTAGCTCGGAAAGGTTCTTATTCATCCCCCCATGTTATAGTTCATTATGAAATTACTAAAACCTTCGGGCAATGAATTCAATATCATGTCGGTAGCCAACTCTTGGCTAATTGGAAAATCGAGCCTCTCAAGATGCTCGATGTGGCCCTTCATCTTTAGAGCATGGGGACAAACAACTTGTCCTTCACTCATCTTGCATGAGGTTAGGGCTTTAACTGTGTTATACCTTTCCTGCCTTGCTTGAACTTGAAACATTTCCATCAGTCGATTGTTTAGATCAATTGTCCCCAAGTACTCAAGATCCTTCTGAAGGCTCTTGCACATGGCGGAGAGCATGAGGCAACCAACATCAGTAGCATCACACTTATGCTTCAGATATTGATCCCTCACTGCCCTAATAGCATTAGCAGCAGGTTCAGGTGGAACAGGTTCCTCGAGAACGTACAATTTTTCCTCTTGCCTGAGAACAATTCTCACGCTACGGATCCAATTCATATAGTTTGTACCATTCTCTTCCAACTTTTCATTCTCAAGGACATATCGCAGTGACAGATGATTATTGTTTGATACCATTTATTCTACAAAAAGATATACATAAAATATGAACACATATAAGTAACACATATTATATGAAAAGTATAATGCATTTATATGAAAATAAATGCTCCCACTAAATTATACACCTTCCAATGCAAATAAGCATAATATACATTTAATGGGCTAAGATCCAACTTTAATTTAATCTCAAGTTTGCTATGGCAAACCACTCAAAACTAAATTAATTAGGTAGAAACATCAATCATATCACATATATGATTCTTAGATCTTTTATGAGATTTATTTAAGACATCATATGTCTAAGCATATTTTAATCTCATCTTATGCCTTGGGTCCAAAACCATTTTGATAACCCAATTAAGTTCATCCACTTTAAACATATAGGAACCACCATTTCCTCATCTTGCTCACACAACGAATATAATCAAAGTACCTCGCTATGGCGAACCCACCCAAAACTATCCGAGTGGTCTCAAGTGTTTTAATCATGGATTGGCACAAAGAACTTAAAAGTTAAATGAAGGTTCTTTAAAGCATATTATAAGCATATCGGCAAAGATAATCATAATCGCGCACCAGGTAAGTTTTCAGGAAAATAGGTAAGCCACAAGGACTACTTAAGTACCAAATCTCTCATTCGACAGAACTCTCCTAGACATGCACAATTAGAATACCAGCTCTGATTTGCAACATAGTCAATACTTTGTATACTGACTTGTTTCTCACAAATAATCAGATTCCTTTAAATTTTGCGTAAACTGACTTGTTTCTCATAAACAATCAGAAAACAAAAAATTTTAATGTTTCAATTTAAACATTCAGGAAATTACAATTCAATGTTTCAACTAAACATCTAACAAAGTTCTTAACACATAAGAACACATAATTCATGCATCGCAACAATTAATAAAAATCATATTTTAATTAACTAAGCATGCATAAACCTTGAATTAATCTAGCATAGCCCTATAAATTTAATTTCCAGAAATTTACAGCAACCAGATTAAAACAGAAACATATCAGATTGTAAACATATTCACAGATTAGCAGGAAAATTTAACAAACTAATTCTGCTCTGCCTTTGGCATATGTCATCGCGTGATAGAAGCCAACTCTGTCGCGTGACAGAAGTCAACTCTGTCGCGTGACTAGAGTTGCCAGACTTTGCAAAATTTTCCAAACTTCAATCAATTCCAATCATAAAGCAATTAAATCATATAAAATAACTTTTAACAGATTTAATTCAACATAATCAGAAAACGATTTTCACATTGTTTCACATAAACAATCGAAATTCTACCGCATACAAAAACATGCAACGAACATATAAACAATTTATATAAACATTCTAGCATGTTAATTCAAACTTAAACATACGAACGGGGCTCTGATACCAATGTTGGATTTTTATGGGTCCATGCGCAGCGGAATTAAGCATTAGTTAACACAAAACCCAAGAGCTCTAAGATCCGTTCTATACAATTAAATTGAATTCCTATGAGATAGAATTTACCAACCTTAATTGCTTTCCGTTCTTGAGCTATCGAACAGTTTATCGATGTGATTTTGAATCACAAATTTCGATCTTTAAAACTTGAATCTTCAGATTAGAACTCTAGGCCTTGATCATCGTACGAGCGAAGACCCTCTAGTAGTATCCACACCTTTGAATGAACCAAGAACGGTTCTTGAGGATTGCTAGATCCTTAAACCTTTGAAGGATATTGAGAAACCTTTGTTGTGATTTTTCCTTAGAAAATTCGGCTAGCTAATTAGGGTTCACAGACCTTATATTTATACTACGTTAGTATTAGTATTTGTTTCCTAATCGTATTAGGAAACAGTCTGTAAACTGCCTCTGTGGCAAGTTATGTCGCGCGACGACATTTGCCAGTTGGCAAGGTCCGTCGCACGACCCAGTACGCCATATGCAGGAACTCTCAATCATTTCTTCCTTTGGTTTAACGAATTCATTTCAATTGTGTGTGACCCAATAGGATTATATTATGTTGGCAATGAGTCCGATCAAATCGACCCTCATAAAACATAAGCGGACTCTAGCAAGCCATTATGTCTACCCAATTAATATAACGTAAGAGTTTACGTTTCCAATGGTACACTTCCATTTCTCCCTTTATCTCACGATGTTATATTGAACACAAGTCATGGTCCACGTCAACTTGTATTTGTTCAATTCTTTCTCGATATTGAGTATAATGATAATCCAATCGTATTGGGGTATGGTCATACACTTTCATCATTATCACTCATCGAGGGGCCCAAGCAAAACATCTCTCTTTCGAGAGACAAATTCCATCTTGACTTATCATCCTTCCCATCATGAATCTGATCATGCCAAAGATAGCCTTTATAAATATCGTGTTAAGATATCGTTTGACTAAAATCAAACATAACTTTCATCATATGTAAGGTCATGATAATCTCAGGCCTAGGGACTAAATGAAGTGACCATATGAGATTTAATTATGACATTTGACCATGACATAAATCTCATACGGGTCAAGTCCAGTCACTTGTTCTCTAACAAGTACCCATAAATTTAATGTGCATCTCTATGCATATAATCATCATATGATTATCCATTAACATTTATACTAATTATTCACTTAATAACTAGGGGCAGGGATTATTATAAATAAATATGCAAAACATATAATAATCAAATAATAAACTTTTCATATAATAATAAATAATGTCAACATATAAGTCTATCAACTATAGGCCTAGGGCATAACACTAACACTCCCAACTTTCCTTCAAAATCTGCCACCAATACTCCGCTGGACCTTCAAGCTTAAAAGCTGCACAACGAACCTTTTCCTCATCTGGACTTTCCATAGCTACAAAGATTTTATTCATTACCTCGAGCCATCTTTCCGTCTTTAAAGAATCTGGATCTCCTTTGAAACTTGGTGGATTTATCTTCACAAACTTTTCTAACCCCTGGCCTTGACATCTCTCGGGTTGATTCGGAGCTGGTCCCTGAGTTACCCTATTCTGTAAAAAGACTCTGAACAAGTTCACTATCTCTTCATTCTGATTTCCTCCTATCCCAACATTACCCTCATTTTCGAGAGCTCTATTCTGATCATCATCATTTCCAGCCATTGTACAAACCTCCCTGCATCAAACACTCATCGTCAGTTATCACACACTCCCCCTTAATCTAGACATCTACCCTTGACTTCTAAACCGATCTCTGATACCAACTGTGGGAACCCCGACCCGGAACCCTAGCTCGTGCCCTGAGCGGGAAGATCCCCTTACTAGATAAATCACCTAAATTTAAAACTTTTGTTTATCTTTTAAATGTAGAAATCAGCTTTTATGAAAACCACAACCTGTTTTACTTACATCATTTACAATATTAAAACAGTTTACAACATAATACTAATACAAGTTTTCCCAAAAGAGAAATATCCCATTTACTCCCAAACATCAACCAACCATACAACTTATCCTGACAAAACCCAAAAGAAATTAGTCCAAACTCCTTTCCCGGCCTCACTGGTTTGGGTCATTTGTCTCAGCGCGATCTAAAACAGTAAAAGGAGAAGGGGTGAGAATAAATCTCAGCAAGCTATTATGAATGCAACAAGATGCCATATAAGATGCAACACATAACAAGGTTGCTCACAACACATTGGTAAAGCGGTAAACACATTATGTTACCTCAGTTTACTTTTCCCGTCTGAACAATATGTCGTACAACGTGGGAGTAAAAACTCCACTCTTTGTGAACTGCCACCATGCACATTCACCGCTTATAGGACTCATTTTTCAGAGATCCATATAAGAGACAACCGCTTATATGACTCATCTTTCAGAGCACCATATAAGATACTAGCAATCTGTAAGGCATTTGGCTCAACACAAAAGCTATCACCCCAAACTGTGGCCACAGAAGGGGACAGTCACAAGTATAATGTAATTCAATCACCTTATGGAACGTCTTCCATAATTGATTGTATCCCATTATACCCCTAAACATCAGCTGATATAAACGTTCGAGCACATAATAGTTACTTGAATATAAATCCACAATCGGGATAACAATACATAACATGGTAATCTTACTCATGTTAAAATCATCACAATAGTGCAACTTACATTTTAAACACTATTAAATAATATAAATCCAACAACATGGTATTAGTACTCATGCTCAGCCAATAAAATAGTGCAACATGTATTTCATACACTATTTGAACAACAACCATGAATATGTAACCAAGTATGGGTACAATGTATCACAAGCAAGCCCTACATATTCATTACACAACATTGAGTATTCTTCATAAAAGGTTCAAGTTAATTTACCAAGTTTTGATCAACTTTGGTTACGTTTTCATAATACCTTTCAACCATTTTCAAGTCCATATTTAAAGACCTTCCCAATATTATTTTGAATAAGTTAAGACATCATTGCATAGCCCATATATTGTACTAGGATTAGAGTAAAAAAGGGTTTAAATATATACTAGGTAGATTAGGTTTAGTTTGCTTGAAAACTGGTACACAGTGAACAGATCTGGGCACGACTTGTGCCTTTGCCCAGCACGAGTGCATTATTGTGCACAACTAGTTCTACGAGTGATCCAAGGGGGGAACGACTCGTGCCTTAGGGCATGACTCGTTCCCTTCACCAGAATGCCATACTGATGTCAAAACATCAGCAGCCTTGGAAAGAAAATGTCCTTTACTCACCCTAAGCTACCTCAACATCAGCTAGGCTTGACCTTAACACTTTTTTAACCATTTATACTTTCAGCAACACATCAGACCTAACTTCATTTAACCCATTCAAGACCCTTTCAACACAATAATTTGCATCAATCTAAAATGCAACATATATATTCCTACAATTACCACCTTACCCTTAATTCTACTTCCATCCTTCCACTTTAAACCTAACCACCATTTCTACCATTCCAACCAAATTTAGAGGTTCCAACACCATTCCCTATATACCTAAATTCTTTCCACATAAAACAACAATACCATAACTAACCTTTACTTCAACTCATTCCAATACCTTTCTAACTTTAAGGAAAATATTTCAAAAATGCCCAAAACAATGTATACATCAATAATATCTAATATAACATTGAATGAACAGGTATTTGAAAGAAATCATAATAACTTACCAAAATAACTCGAAAATAAGAAAAACTTTAATCGGCTAGAAACGATCTATGCAAATTTTTGATCATTTTGACGCAGTCGGATTGAAAAACAGATTAGTATTGAATTTATGGGGAATTTTTGAATGAAATAAAATCATAATATTATAAAAACGAGGAACAAAACGGAGAGAAGTATTTTCTTTCTTTCTCTCAAATTCTCTGGAATGTTACGGAATGTTAAC
The DNA here is from genome assembly GCA_022495995.1 of Adenophora triphylla var. japonica. NCBI lineage: Eukaryota > Viridiplantae > Streptophyta > Magnoliopsida > Asterales > Campanulaceae > Adenophora > Adenophora triphylla. The sequence goes on from JAFEMH010003763.1 coordinate 129,431, forward strand.
GAAGGTAAGGATATATATTAATCAAAGTTACACTTTAGCTCCTCCTAGAATTGAGTTATTACAATTAAATTCTTAAATTTCAATTTTGACACTTTAGCACCTGCGTACTTTGATAAGCTTTTTATTTAAAATCTCTAATATTATAAATTTACCATAACAATTCCTATTAGTTCTAATTAGTCATTAAATAATTAAATTTTATTTATTAACATACTTAAAATATCAAATAAATTATTAAAATATTAAAACTAACACATAAAAATCACAATTATTATGAAATGCATAAAATGAAATGCCACGCACCCCCCCCCCCCACGTGCTCAACAAATGACCTAAATAGTGCCTAGGATTAGGGTCGTGACAGATATACTCACTCTTTCAATGTAAAATAGCCCTCGTTTGTGGACAACTCCTTATCTCTCCTAACTTTCTATCCAAGGCAGGACACTATCTCCTACACCTATAAATACAAGCTATAAGTCACATAATTCTGGTAATGAATATTTTGGCTCTAAACTATTGTCAATTGATTTGCTCTCATATATACAAATATTTACTCTCACGCTGGAGGGCTTTCGCCAGTGAAGCCCCGACTTAGTTTACGTGTTTGTTAATCTTTTACAGGCTATTCAAGCATTGAGGATATATCTGAACCACTGGATTTGGGCTGATCTGATGTTTTTGACATCATCAGTTTGGTTCCATTGTCGGGAAATGATAGTATTGTCCCTTGAATAGCCAAAAACTTCTGTTTCGTTCCGTCAAGATCTAATGGAAGGTGGACACACCGCTAGCATAACACCAGATCCAGATAATAATCCTATAGAGGAAATTCATGACAACGCTAGAGCAGCTATTCCACAGGCTAATGGTGGATTGCCACCTCCTCCGCCTCTAAATGGCGGACTACCACCACTGCCGCCTTTGGGCATGAATCTGCGGTCTAGTGGGATGCCTGTGGTAGAGGTCCTCCTAGATCCCAACCGCCGTCGACGACGGGGAAGACCTACTGCTATTCAGGCAAGAATGAACACTGTCCAAGGGGGAGCAGGCTCATCTCTCCCGCTGGCTGATCACAGAACTCTCCTACACCGCCAGATGGACACTCTTCAACGCATTTACAAAACGCAGAATGCCTTGCTAGGAGTTAGATCCGGATCATTATTTGGCTGAATTTATTCGACCTGCCAGGACTAGAATTTCCCATGGGGGAGAAAGTCGCATTGATAGGTGTGATAGTCATGGGAATAGAGAAAATCTTCCCCTGGCCAAAATCCCCCACATCATGACACTGCTGGAAGATCCAAGCAGCCCCCCATTCAGGACATTCATCCACGTCAAAGGGCTCCTGGACACGGGAGTGCCCGTTAAATAGGAGACTTAGGAACCAGTTGAATAATCTAATGGAACAAGAGGTCAATTCAACTGATCTAAGAGTCAGACTCGATCATGCAAGGCAAAGGACTCCTCCCCGTTGAGATCCCTCTCATTGACCTAGGAACCCTCCTTGACTTAGAAGTCCTCCTTGTCGTAGGAGTCCTCCCCATCCAGAGATAACTCCTAGGAGGAACAGAACCCCTCCTCGTCATTCTAAGACATTAAATGGCAGGGCACCATCTGGATATGGAGATAATCATGTCAATCACCAACATGCGGAGCAAAGTAGGGTGAACGGGCACAGAAAAAAGGAAAGAACCCATCGGAGATCCCACTGTAGTACCAAAATAGATGCAAGGGAACTTCTCCTCTTGAAAAAGAGAATTGATGAAATGGAGATGGGGAAGAAGGATGTCGAGGACGAGGATACTAGTGACACTCGTCCCTTCTCCCAATGGATTGTCGATCAATCTCCTAATCCGGCTCTTAAAATCCCTAACTTTGAAAAGTATGGAGGAACCACTGATGCACGAGATCATGTGCAGAGCTTTGAATCCACCATGGCACACCTCACCAAGGCAGATGCCATTCTCTACAAGGCTTTCGCTAGCACCTTCTCCGGGACAGCCCTATCATGGTTCCGTGAGCAGAAAAAGGGGAGCATAGATAGTTGGAAAGTTATGAGGAAGAGATTCCTAGACCATTTTGAAACTGCTGGGAAGCAGAAAAAGAGATTGATAGATCTTGTCAACATTGAGCTAGGCAAAAACGAGATAACTCTAAGTTATTACAACCGATTCATAGCCATGGCTGACCAGGTGGAGGAAAGCCTGACCGACCAAGAAGTGATTGTTTGCTTCAACTCCGGACTGACATCCAGACAATTAATATATGAACTCTCTCCAAGGGAGCCAAAAACAAAATTCGACCTGTACAACATGTCTTATGTCATCGCCATGGCGAAAGAGAAAAGCAAGAAGAGTTCTGAGAAAATGGAAATGGCTCCGACTGGCACCAACCAGGTTTCCAATAGGTGTAACTACAAGGGAAATAATAAGAATTAGGCTACAGAAAAATCCAAGGTCTTCACCCCACTTACTAAACCTATCACGGAGATCATGCAGTTGATAAACCTACCAGAGCCCCAACTATTAAGTGATAGGTCGAAACACATTCAGGACAACTCAAAGTACTGTGCCTTCAATAAGGATCATGGACATGATACAGATAATTGCATCTCCCTCAAAAGGATGATCCAAAGATGGGTTGATGAATGGAAACTTGACCGCTATGTTATGCGAAAAGATAACAAGAGAGGAAGAGATGACGATGATAAAGAAGAAAAGGAGCACATACCTCCTAGAGTAAAGCTCTGTGTCATTAGGGAGGAAGCAGTCTCCAAAAAAAAATTAAAGGATCAGATACATGAGCTAAGTAAAGTCTAGCACATCCCCGCCAGGGTGCACAAAGAAGAGAAAGTCATCAGCTTCTCCCCAAATGAGCTAGCAGGGAGTCGAGCAGTCCGCGAATAGCCCTTGGTGATCAAGGGGAGAATTGATGAATCGGGGGCCTCCAGGGATATTATGTACTAATCTACCTTCCAAAAGATGAATTTGAAAGATAGCATGCCTGAACCATACTCTAGTAGACTGGAAGGCTTCACCAATCACAAGGTCAATGTCATGGGAAAGTTTACTTGTTACTTGAAGTTGGTGAATACCCCTTCCGAGCTGAGGCCACAGTAACATTCGTGGTCATGGACTTAGCCAGTGACTATCATGCCATCATAGGCATTTCAAGTCAAGGCAAACTTGGGATGGTCGCATTCCTCTCCCACCAGCGAGTTAAATTTCCTACTCCCACAGGAATTGGATGTGTGAGGGTGACCCTAAGGACTTCTTGGAACATGTGATGAATATAAGGAAAACAGCTAGAAAAATGGAAATTGATACGCTGGAAAAAAAATCTAAAAATTTCTAAGTCTATAAAGACTACCACCACCAGTTCTAGGCTCATTTGATCTTTGAAGCCAAGGAAGAGGAACACATGTTGTTGGACATTCACGAAAGGGAAGAAGAAATAGAACCTGCGTCGTACAAGGGAACGACGACGTGATTCAATGGTACAAACAATGATGTTATAGTTCTGCCCGTCCTCGACATAGTCCCTCTGCTCGTCGTCGGCCAGTACTCGGGGGCCAACCAGGATATAGCACAAGGTGATTAGGACATGGATGAACATGTTGAAATTAAGGACCTGGACATAAATGGTGATGATGGAAGGAGACTTAGCTAAATTATCATCGAAACTTTGCAATTTAGGGACAGACCAGAAATGGAGCCCGTGGATCAATTGGAAGAGATAACACTCAACCTCGACTAACTGTTGCAAGGAATGAAAATTGGGGGGGGGGCAGCTTTCCCCCAGAGAAATGGAGGAGATCAAAGAATGAAAATTGGGGGGGGGGGCAGCTTTCCCCCAGAGAAATGGAGGAGATCATTGCCCTACTTAAAAATAACCTAGACATCTTTGCCTGGAGGGTCGAGGATATGAGGGGAATAAAAGAAGAGGTGGCCATCAATAGATTGGAGGTCGACCCGTCTGCTAAGCACATCATGCAGACAAGAAGAATTTTTGCTAATGATAAGGAGGATGTGATCAAGGATGAGGTACAAAATTTCTAAGTGCCGAAATTATCAGAGAGGCAACCTATCATGTTTGGCCAATGTCGTGATGGTCAAAAAGAAAAATGGGAAGTGGCGTATGTGCGTAGATTTCACAGATCTCAACAAAGTCTGCCCGAAAAACAGTTTTCCTCTCCCCCAAAATTGACAAGCCGGTAGACTCTATTGCCGAACGTAGAACTCTCAGCTTCCTGGACCCATACTCTGGTTACCACAAGATAAAAATGGCCAAGGAAGACATCGAGAAGATAACCTTCTAGGCAGTCAGAGGAATTTATTGCTATACCATGATGCCTTTTGGGCTAAAAAACGCCGGTGTAACCTACCAACGCATGATCAACAATGTGTTAGGGAAGAAAATTGGGCGGAACATGGAAGAATATATTGATAATATGGTCATTAAGACTAGACTAGGACTGGCATCCATGCCCTGGACTTAAAAGAAACCTTTGACAACCTAAGGGCAAACAACATGAAACTGAACCCGAGCAAGTGTGTGTTCGAGGTAACATCTGGAAATTTTATAGGTTTCATGGTGTCACAAAGGGGGATAGAGGCAAATCTGGAGAAAATCAAAGCTCTGGTCGACATGCAAGAACCTACCAACATCAAAGAAGTTAAAAGACTGAATGAGAGAGTAGTAGCCCTTGGTAGGTTTATCGCAAAGTCCGCGAAATGGTCACTACCATTTTTCAAAGTCCTTAAGAGGACCAAGAGCTTCTCCTGGACATCAGAATGTTCGATATCATTCAAACAGTTGAAGGTTTACTTGGGCTCCCCCTACTACTAAGCAGCCCAGTCATGGGAGAGATTTTGTACGTTTTCCTAGCAGCCACTGCCCACGCTATAGCTGATGTGTTAGTTTGAAATGAGAGGAACAGTCAGAAACCCATCTATTATGTTAGCAAGGCACTATCAGATGTGGAAAGCAGATACTTCAACGCAGAAAAAATAGCTTATGCCTTGGTCATAGTTGCAAAGAAAATACGAGCATACTTTTCTGTGCACCCATAACTGTGTACACTAATGCACCACTCAAGAAAATCTTGTATAAGTTGGACTGCTCAGGACATCTACTTAACTGGTCTATCGATCTTACAGAGTTTGACATCAGATACCAGCATAGGAATACACTTCTAGCACAGCCTCTGGTAGACTTCATGGTCGAAACCGCCTTCACACAGGCGAACACGACCCCACCTCCCGTAAGCGCAAAAAACATGTGGGGGAAGAGTCGACCATCGAGCTATCACCTAATTGTCGGGTCATATACACAGATAGGTCAGCCACTAAGGAGAGAAGCGGAGCTGGAGTAGTACTGGCAAGTCCCAATGGGGAGCACACCATCCAGGGCATAATCAGATTTCAAGTTCCCCACCTCGAATAACCAGGCTGAGTATGAGGCCTTGATATTCGGCATAGAGTTGACCTCCTTCTATGGGGAAACAAAGATTGCTGCCTTCTGCGATTCCCAACTCGTAGTCAAGCAAATAAAAGGGGAATACAATACTCAGCACCCCATCCGGACAAAATATAAGGAACTTGTCCTAAACATAGTGAAAAGGCTCCAATCTTTTGAGATAAGCCAAATAGGCCGAGAAGATAACTATGTAGCAGACGTCTTGTCCAAACTTGCAACCATTGACGAGCCGACCAGGACACTAACCCACTCTTAGTCTTTGTCGAGGAGCCAGCTTACGAAAGACTACGAGTGATACTCCTAGACGGAGAGGAGAAATATTGGATAGACGAATATGCAGACCTCATTGAAAGGGACCAACTGCCAGACGATGAGATACGAGCAAGGGTCATCAAAAAGAAATCAACTAGGTTCGCATTATGGAACTGGGTGATGGGGGAAAATACCACTTGTTATAAAAATACGTTGCAAGCGCACGAGTTATCACAGTAGTAATATGCACTTGGAAAAGATCGAATCCACAGGGATTTGCGAATCCACAACTATGATTGATTGACTTATTGATTGGCATATTGGTGCGATATACATGAATCCCATTCCGTAGATACTTCTTCCTTGGTACTCGATAATATTTTACTTGCGTTGTTTATTTCTTGTTTTAAGTAGAAATAATAACCAAATCTAAAACCCCTTCTTTTATTTGTTTGTTCACTGTTGAAAGTCAAGTTGTTGATTCACAAATCCCTTTGAATTTGACCCTTGCCAAGTGCATATTACAGTATTACTACTAGGATAACTTGTGCACTTGCGAGGTATTTTTATAACAAGTGGGATTTTCCCCATCAAGTTTTTTGGCGCCGTTGCCGGGAATTTATTTTGTAATCCACAATATAATTTTCAACATTGTAAATAAGTTTTCTTAATTCTTCTTAGTAATTAATTTTTTTCTTTCTCTTATAAAATTAATGTGTGAGATAATCTTAGAGGGGTGTATGGAATAAGCACCTATGACGAGTTGGTCGAATAGAAATTGTTCCAACAATTGTCCAATTTGTCTTAACAAGTAAAACAATTAATAATGGCGGTTCAAAAACCCAGGTAAAACCCCCAACAAGATTCAAACGAAAAACGTGTAAAAACAGTTTGAATGGAGAAATTACATGTTGGCGAAGATGAAAATGTGAAACAATGGAACAAATCGAACTCAAATCACCAAGAAATCAAGCCACCACTGTCAAGAACACTCCAAGCAATTCACACCTTATGGGTTCTTCTCAAGTTTCAAGAGTGAAAAGAGTAAAAATGAAAAGGATTTGCCCTTTTATATATGTAAACTTATATATTTATGAAAATATATAAACACATTGGTTGCCTTATTTAAAAAACTTAATGTGAGCCTTTAGGGCACCGAAAATAGCCAAAATTTTATAAAAAACGTGTTTTTCCTTAATATTAGAAAAACGTGTTTTGATTTTTCGTTAATGCCAGTGTTAGAGTAACAAAGAGCCAGTGTAAATAGTAACAATGCATGTATTATTAAGTGTCAGTGTAAAAAAGTGTCAGTGTTAGTGTAAAAAAGTGCTAGTGTAAAGTGTGTCAATACATATATTATTAAGTGTCAATGTTAGTGTAACAAAGTGACAGTGTAAATAGTGACAGGCTAGTGTAAAGAGTGCCATTGCATGTATTATTAAGTGTCAGTAAAAAAGTATTAGTGTTAGTGTTAAAAAGTGTCAGTGTTAGTGTAAACAAATGCCAGTATGAATATTGTCAGTGCATGTTTTATTAAGTGCCAGTATAAAAGAGTGGCAGTTTAGGATAAAAAAAAGTGGCAGTGTTAATATAAAAAAATCCTAGTGTGAAGAGTGCAATTGCATGTATTATTAAGTGATAGTGTAAAAATGATTTTTCCTTAAAATTAGATAAAAACGCATTTTTTATAATACAACTCTCGAAAATAATATCATATAATATCAATTTTATAGGTAATCAATAATTGTTTTGAGAACGAAAAAAAAAAACAGCGTTAGATAGTAATTTATTTTAGGTAAAATTATCAAGTGGCGGAATTGTTGACATCAACAAATTCTATTTTTGGAATATATATACTACTCATCCCATTTCAAATAACAAAATTTACCTCATTTGTTAGTTCATTACACATTACAAAATTCAAAAATGAAAAGTTTATAATGTATTTTAATAAATAAGACTCACTTATCATATTCACATCACGTTACCTACTAATATTTCCTATTCTACTATATATACTCACAATCTTATATTATATACTCTCCCACGTAAGGTTATTAGTTTGACTATACACGATTATTAAAAAAAAAAAAAATGTTGTGAATTTGAAAAATAAAAGTATGAGAGAGAAAGTTGGTAGAGAATAGTTAGTGAGTTGATATTGTGAATTTAGGAAGTTGATCTCATTGGCTATTTTATTTTATGAATAAAGTAAACTAAGAACCTTATTTTGTAAGAAAAATCTAATTTTAGAACAGAGGAAGTACTTTTCATTGATTCATGCGCAGTGATTTTAAATTTGAAATGGGGTGAAGGGAGTAGATATTAACCATTATACATGGTATTATTATTATTATATAATCTAATAACTCACAATAATCTAAATACTTATAATACAAACAGAAAAAAATACTATCCATTTTTAGATAATGCTCAAATTTGTCTTAAAATAAATGTCTTTTATTCATGTTCTGGTGTCAAAAAATCATCTTATTTTAAGATTTTTTTTTTTATGGATAAAAGCTTTATATTTTATCATAGGTGGATAATCTTAAACACAATCTTTGATAAAATTAAATATTTTACCAATAACTGTGATTGTTATTAGAAGATAATATTTTAAACAAGTAGCATTTTGAAACATAATGCAGCCAATACTAACATTTATGCCAGACCAGATCCAAGACAGGGCACTTACTGTTTATGATTAGACAAAATGGACAATCATTTCATGAGAGTGAGTAACAATTTTTTCTCCTCCCCTCAGTTTTGTGGTAAGAATTCTTCTTCTGATTACAAGTACGTAGTATAAGCTGTAGCTGCTTGTAACTTCATTCCTTAAAGTTTTAACTTTCATAATCAACTCATTCCAACTTTGATAATAATTTTATTAAAATCTAATTATCCTTGTGCATTTCTCAAATTTGTTATTGATTGATGCAGCAAAAAATGAGCGATACCGGAGGTACCTGATCAGTCGGGAACGCGGCGTTGGATTTCTGGACGAACGACGAACGGATTCGCAAAACAAACACCGTTAGGGCGCGGGAGTTACCTCGCGCAAACCTCCGCTTGAGAATAAGCATCTCGTATATGAAGATGATATAAATCGGGAGGGAATGCGTATTATAGTATTGAGAGGGTGTTAGAATGTACCTTTTGTGTGAGGGATTTGACCCTTATTTATAGCTTTCAAGTGGTGTGTCATCCAAGAATAGGAGTTCCGTAGTTAACTTGAATTAGGAGAGTGAATCTTCGTCTAATTTAGGTTCCTTAACCCGCTAGGAGTCCATGCCAAATAAGACTTATTGAGTGAGAATAAATCTCTATTTGATTAGGATTCTGTGTACTAATTGATTTCCTTATCTTTAGGGATATTTAATAGGGGGAGAATTATATTCCGTTCAGTGGCCCCCGACTTCCTAGCTCGGCCATGTCGATGACGAGGAGGAAGTGAGCTCTATCTCGATTTATAAGAATACGAACAGGCGTCACGTGACAAGTGTCGCTTCAGTTGTCCGCTGGTTAATTTGTACAAGGATGATGCGCAATCCACGATGTCTGATTCGCCTTGGGAATCCCATTATTAGATTCCTCCTACCGATGACCAAAATATCAATGCCACCATTGGATGGATTGAGGATGAGGTACCTAGCACGGCGGAAGACGATGAGGCTGATGCCGTGACGCAGGCCGAGGAGACTAATGTCGAGGAGTAAGCTCAGACTCAACAAGTCACCATCCCGAATCCTGACACGGAGGACGAAGATGAGGCGGATGCCGTGGCGCAAGCCGAGGAGACTAATGTCGAGGAGGAAGCTCAACCCAACAAGTCACCATCCCTGCCTTCCGGCATGGCAGAAGACGATGAGGCTGATGCCGAGGAGACAAATGTCGAGGAGGAAACTCAACTCAACAAGTCACCATCTCGGTTCCTGACCTGAAGGAAGACGATGAGGCTGATGCCGAGGTGCAGGCCGAGGAGACAAATGTCGAGGAGGAAGCTCAACTCAACAAGTCACCATCCCGGTTCCTGGCACGGAGGACGACGATGAGGCGGACTTCTTTGTCTTCATTTATTGCTTTAGTATAAACTGCTTTGCTTACTTGATCTGCCTTTCTTGAATGCCAGTACAAACTTGGGGAAGCCGAGGAAGATCATCTCATACCTTTGATAATGTAGAACGAGGAGGTTAGCTCGGTTCTAGATGTTTTGATATTTTTGTCTGTCTCAAGTCATTATGCCGAGGGAGACTCCTTGGTCTTGACTGTTTGAACCTTGTAATCCTTGAATCGAGGCGGACCCTCGTCAGGATGTAAGGTTGATTGTTTGAACCTTGTAATCCTTGAATCGAGGCAGACCCTCGTCAGGATGTAAGGTTGATTGTTTGAACCTTGTAATCCTTGAATCGAGGCGGGCCCTCGTCAGGATGTAAGGTAGATTGTTGGAACCTTGAAAAATCAGTAGATTCTAAAACGACAGCAACCTATCTCCCGCTACCCCACGAAACCCTAAACCACCACCGCCAGAAGCTTCTTCTCCCGCCAAGATGGCCTCTTCCTCGTCGGGTTTCGGCCTCGCTTAAGCCCGCTTGCTCTCGCTTCGCCTCCTACAAACCCTAGCCCTAAACCGCCTTTAAACCCTAACTCCAACCCTCCCCAGCCGCCATCCCCTACTGCTGCAAAATCGTTCGCTTCTGTTGTGAAAGGTTCTACTGCCCTCGTCAATCAGGCTCCGCTGCTGAATACCATCCCTAGTTCCACATACAAAGGTGAGCCATGCTTGAAGTTTTCCAAAGATATGATCAATGTTTTAGCCCAGCCATTCAAATACACCTTGGTTGGAAAATTTTCTCATGGTCGGCCATCAATGGAAGTTACAAGGCAGCATTTCTTGAAGTTTGGACTGAAGGCAGATTTTAAATTGGGTCATATTGATCCTAAACATATTCTTATTCAGATTGTGCATGAGGGAGATAACAAGGTATGTTTATTTTCTATTGCTAATATATTTGGGGAGCCGCTATCTATAGATCAAGCAACTTGTAACTTATCAAGACCTAGTGTGGCTAAAGTTCTTGTTCAAGTGGATCTTTTGAAGAAACTTCCGTCTAGAGTTTTCATTGATCATGAGATGATTTTTCAAGTTTTTGGCAGCCTTTAGAGTTTGATAACCTCGCAAGATATTGTAAGCACTGTTATAAGTTAGGCCATGATCTGAATGAGTGTTTCTACCTTCATCCTAAGAAGCCAAACTTGAAGAATGGGGCTGAAGTTAATGGAGGTAGTGCAGAGGTGCTGAATGAGGGTCACACGGCTGCAAAAGAGACTCCGGAAGAGATGAATGCTGGTGGTATAACGAAGGGTGCCAATGTGGGAAAGAAAATGATTTATGTTGAAAAAGCTAAAGTCAAAGATCATTCTTCGTCAATTGGGAATGTTGAGCCTATCAAGGGGGCGTCTCAAGAAGATAAATCTAATGGCCAGAATAATGCGAAAATTGATGGTTGTACTCATGAGACTGAGATTGTTATTCTCGATGGGGGGATTGTTCATTCTAACGAGCTGTCAGCCGAAAATGGTTGTGAAGATATAGATACCCATAATGAAACGGTTGACACTCAAGGTGAAAAATTGGTTGTCTTGGATGACACAGCCATTGTTGATATAAATACAGGCAATGAAATTCTGGTAGCTACTGCTGCGCTTGGAGCGCAGTTGGGGGCTTTGACCATTCAAAATGGGTCTACGGCCTCACCATCCATCCCTATGACGGCTCTTGCTTTGGATAGCGAAGCTCTAAATCTCGTTCGGAAAAAGGTTAGACAAATTCAAACTTCATCAGCTCCTAACTTACGTTCCTCTACTGCTCGTATGCCAAATCCTAAATATTTTAATTCCGAATTTATAAACCCAAAAAACCTAAAAGAAGCTCTTATTCTTCGGGAAAAATGCGATTCTGAACCAGAAGGCGGTCTTTCTGCTACTTCTCCTTCGACATATCATGATGCTCGCACTTATGGGGGTATTGTTGGAGGAGTTCATGTTGATCCGAGGGCTCCAATGGCTGACGGCGATAATTTTGAAGATTATTACGATGAAGAAGATGGATTTCAAAAGGTTAAAGGGAAACGAGGAAAATCTGGATCGAAAGCTAAATCAAAAAACCTCAAGCCTAAAAGGCCTTGGAATCCTAAAAGGCGATTTGATTGACCTTTTTATTTTTTATTTTTTCTGTCTTTCTTTAATTATTGTACTTTTGAATTTTTTTTAAATAAAATTTAGGGGGCACTGCCCTTTTCGCCTAAAAAAAAAAAAAGTAATCCTTGAATTGAGGCGGACCCTCGTCAGGATGTAAGTTAGATTGTTGGAACCTTGTAATCCTTGAATCGAGGCGGACCCTCGTCAGGATGTAAGGTAAGCCAGTAGGCTGAGGAGAGATCATCGCCTTGGGCCGTGGAAGAGCCTATAGTCATTGAGTCGAGGCGGACCCTCGTCAAGACGTAAGCCATGTGTTTTGAAGAGTAGGAGATGAGATCCTCGTCTTCCAGCGTTGGTGTCAGTAGTTGATAGTGGCCTTGCACGTTTGAAGAAGTAAATTTGAATTTCATTGACTCATTTCCACTAGTTCGTCTACGTCCCTCTACTCTCCTTATCTTCTAGTCATAGTCAGCCCCCGAGTTCCGCCGTATGACGAGACTAGGGCTACATCTAGGACGGACGTAACCGTATCAAGAAAGTCTACGTCCTCGCCTCTCCTTATCTTCTAGTCATAGCCGGCCCCCAGAGTTCGGCCGTATGACGAGACTAGGGGCTAAATGCGGGACGGACGTAACCGAGTCATTGTTGTCATCTTCATGAATGCCTACGGTATCATCGAGATCCGGCTCGTAACCGGTTTTGCCGTTGCTTAATTGCTTTGACGAGCCGGCTAGGTTTCGCCCGCGTGTAATATGCCGATCATTCATTGCACTATGATGTTGTCTTGAACTTAGTTTCACAAAGAATTGTGCTCGACAAAGTTGCTTGCTCAACCGAGAAGCCGAATTGAGGATGTGGTAGCCGGAGACCGCCGCCCAAGTGCTGTGGATGATGAGTAATACCCGTGTGCTTTGGCTTCCCAAGATTGCCAAGGTTGGAACAGGGAAGATACATTTGTTGTGTTTTGGGGTTGACAATAGGATGTAGCAAAAGTATATGATGAAGAGAGAGGCACTCCGCAGCCACCCGTGCCAGGGTGATTATTTGGAGGGGTAACATTCGAACCGCCGGGAACCAGATGCGAAGCCCCTGTTTGGCCGCATGTATGACACTAACATTGCCTCGTGATGAAGTAAAATGACCAGGCCTTTGAAGGTAACCGCCGCATACTGTTAAGAAAAGCGTGGAGGCCGCTCGACCAACAGGCATACCTTGCCCAACCGGATGGAATTGCCGAGTATCCGAAGTTGCTTGCATGAGTGATTGTCATTTGTATTGTACCTCGACAAAGAGCCAAATGATTAATAAAATGAGCTATTGTAATGGTTTTCAGCTCAAGATCGAAAGCATAAAGTCAATTTGGGCCTAGCTTCCAAGGAAAATAAAATGCATAAACTCATGTGTTTGGGCATGTTACTGCAAATAACAATGAACATTCAAAGATAGCATATTTTGATGACTAAATTGGAAAGAGTACACCTGGATATGGTGGGCATCGAGACTGAGATTTGTTTAGACAAAGAATTCACTAATCCTTTATCTCTAGAATTCCTTCTTTGTAGAAACTGTTCTTTGTAGCCTTTGGGAGCAGAAGTGAGGATGCAAACCGTGAGGTAACCATAAGTTAACCCCAAGAAGGATGTCAAGACTATCATCCAGCCTTGGTCACCGTATTTGGCTGTGAAATAGAATGCTGGCACTAGCAAGAAACGAGATAGAATTACTATCATCAATCCTTTCCGTGATTCTAGCTTTATGTATTTGATCAGAGGAATATATCTCCCGATGAGATCCCACAAGTTATACATAGCAATCAGAACAAGTGCATACCATGCACCCAAGCTATGTGATCCAGTGTCTTCAGATAAGAATCCGGGGAAGATTAATAGGGTCAAAGCGTAAACTGTTTTAGACCCCTCAGCAGCGAGGTCAGCAGAAACTGTTTTAGACCCCTCAGATGCTGCCTTAGAGCGATAGTATTTCACAATTGGTAGTTTTGGGAAAATAAAAGCGTAGAGAATAACACAGAGCAGCTCAATACTCCTGTTTTCAGGGAAGAGATAGATTGCAATCCTGCAAGTGCTCCCTCATCAGGTACCTTGAAATGCTCCCATTAGGTGATCGCACAGTGATAGGAGAGGAGGTGCCAATGGCAGACGGAAGCAGCGGGTTCAACTTGCGCGTGCATTATGTCTGTTAGATGATCCTCAGCGCCCTAGATGAACATTTTGCTGCTGGGTTGAGAGCGACGTCTGCAATAGAATAATACTTTCTGCATCTGAAGAATCGGGATCCAATTGAGCCGACGGAGGTGAATTGCGATCTAAGCCGAGTGAGGTGGTTACAGAGCGCATCAATGATAACGTTGGTCCCAGCAAATTCGCTTCTGAACCAGGCGATAATAGAGTCCTTAGCAATCGAATCAGATACCATAGCAGAGCCGATCAACCGTTGCGCACATCATTGGAACTCGATCCAAAGGTGACGTAACGCCGGCAGTCGGCAGCATGCTTAACGTCTCTCTTTCAGGTGCGTAAACTTCTGATTTTCAACGATGAATTGCACTCTCATAGTCGGCCGAAATCTCGCTGATTCTCTCAAATATTTTTGGTTTCTGAAAGAGAAACAGCGCTGAGGTCAAGAGAGAGCCGCCGTAAGCAAGAGAGGAAGAAACATGAACTTCCAGCAGCGATGATACCAGTTCAACTCCATGATAATTTGTAATATGAATCAACAATCCGATCAATGTGATAGCAACTCATGGCTTCTCCGATCAAAAATTTGATAGATCGATCTGTTGTAGATATCCAAGCTACGGAAGTCCGAGACCGATGGCAGGAGAGAGAAAATGAGTAGTTTAGAGAGAGAGCGAGAAGTAGCTAAGAGAACATGGAGAGGAGGACAGCCGTGTCTACGCATCATGACCTCGTCAACGGCGTGAGCAGCTGTTGTTCGCCTCCGCTTTACTATGTATAATCTGGGTTAACTTTTTTTTTTTTACTTGGCTTTGTTAGACAGTGAATTCGCTGATCCTTTATCCATGATTAGCCCAAACAAAAATAAAATAAAAATATATATACATATATATAAAAACACAGATATAAAGAGAGAAAGAGAAAGGGAGATCAACGTAGCCTGAAATTGATCCGAAGAAATTGGTGCAGTCGTTGACAATGTTGTCAAATTTCTTGATGTAACAGCGGGCACCCATGGATCGTCCGTGCCCTTCGTAATCAATACCAAATACAGCATACCCATCCTTTGCTAGTCTAATTCCAGACCCTTTCATGAAATCACTGCATTCCATGCCATAACCGTGGCAGAGGAAAACAAGGGCTTTGGGAGAAGAATAAGGAAGCCATCTGCAAGGGAAAAGCTCAACACCTCTCGAATTCGTTATATATTCCTCTTGATAATGGAATTCCATTGTTATATTAGAGGAGAATTACGGCGTTAAAGAAGATGAAGAATGATGGAAACAGAGTAGAGTAAGATATGCGGCTGGGTGTAGAAGAATGGAGAGGGAGAGGGAGAGGGAGAGGGAGAGAGAAATTAGCACTACTCCCTCTCTTGCTATCATTAGCTTTAGAATTCGTCCGTCGTCCGTAGTTCGTGTTCGTCTTCGTTCCCGGCAATGGAACCAAACTGATGCAGCAAAAAATGAGCTGCACTCGGGTACCTCGATCGGGCCGGGAACGCGGCGTTGGATTCCTGGACGAACGACGAACGGATCTGCAAAACAAACACCGTTAGGGCGCGGGGAGTTACCCCCGCGCAAGCCCTCCGACGTGAGAATAAGCATCTGTATATGAAGATGATATAAACCGGGAGGGAAGGCGTATTATAGTATTGAGAGGGCGTTTGAATGTACCTTTTGTGTGATGGATTTGACCCTTATTTATAGC
This sequence comes from Adenophora triphylla var. japonica, assembly GCA_022495995.1. Taxonomy (NCBI): domain Eukaryota; kingdom Viridiplantae; phylum Streptophyta; class Magnoliopsida; order Asterales; family Campanulaceae; genus Adenophora; species Adenophora triphylla. The sequence goes on from JAFEMH010003763.1 coordinate 145,270, forward strand.
TTTCAAGTGGTGTGTCCTCCAAGAATAGGAGTTCCGTAGTTGACTTGAATTAGGAGAGTGAATCTTCGTCTAATTTAAGTTCCTTAACCCGCTAGGAGTCCGTGCCAAATAAGACTTCTTGAGTGAGAATAAATCTCTATTTGATTAGGATTCTGTGTACTAATTGCTTTCCTTATCTTTAGGGATATTTAATAGGGGGAGAATTATATTCCGTTCATTGATAATATTCCAACAATTTTTAAAATTACATAGCGACAGCTAAATTTTCATAAAATTGTGGTTAAAAATTCATTGAGTTGACCATGAAAGTTAGGACAAACTTTTTGGAACGGAAGGGGTACAACTGACACCCTTCTTCACCGGGGCTATCTGTGTAAACCTTTTCATGTTTCAGAGCAGCAAGATCTGCTGCAATAATGGATAACTATACTTGTATCGAAAATCTTGTTTTTCCCATCTAGTTGTACAAGGGAATAAACAATGTAATATATTGCTCTATATAAATGGTCTCTAGACATTATAACCTGCACAAATAGAAAAAAAAAAAAAGCAAAAAAATATATGGATTGTTTATAAGACCGAATTTTTGAAGTGTTATTTGCTGTCTTGCATCTAATGAAAGAGTTAAAGAGTTTTAAACTACCCCCTCCATCCCATTGTCCATTTTTTTTTAAGTTCGAGAGCCACTTGAAAAGGTTGATTATTAAGCACATTTAGAAGCAAATATATCACAAGTGCAGTTACCGTCCTTCTTATACACTTGTAGCATAACATCACATATTGGAAAATGATAATCCCTCCATCCAAATGAATGTCCGTTTTTGTTCTTGATCAAGAACAAAAATGGATATTCAGTTTGGGACGGAAGTAGTTTATTTTAAAAGGTGAATGTAGTTTCCTAAAAAATGGACGCAATTTGGTATGGAGGGATTAAAAGTTATTGATAATCGACAAAATGAACTTTACCTAGTCAAACATCTACCGGGATCCTCAAACCATCGTGTGCAAGCTGAACAGGAATTCCCTCCCTAAAAGAAAAGAAAAAAAATTAAGTACTAAAATCAGTACTTTAAAGTTACAAATGCAGCCGACAACTTCAAAACGCAACAGCTGCAAGAACAAGCTTACAGATCACACATTTATCTTCAACCAGACATCTACCATAGAAGGTCATGAGGATTTTTAGAGTAGTACTCCCTCCTCCGTCCCAATATGAATGTCAAAAAATTCAAATTTGCTATCAAGAATAAATTTGAATAGTTTGGACATTCATTTTGGGATGGAGTAGTAGAAAACATTGTGTCTGGAAAGTATCTTGTCAAATTTTGTTCATAATAATTTACCCCATGACACTGACATATAATGGAAAGTAGTACTCCCTCTATCCCAAATTAATGTCAAAAAAAATTCAAATTAGCACTTGATCAAGAACAAATTTGAAAACTTTTAGGACATTCATTTTGGGACGGAGGGAGCATAAAATTTATGCACCTCGTCGACCACTCCTCGAGAAATTTGTTGTCCATATGGTGATCAAACTCATGGGTCATTCCAATTAACAAAGCTCGCTTTGGTTGCAACTTTTTCACAGTATCAAGAGTCTGTCAGTACTGATGGTCAGACAAGGTCATAGCCAAAATTAACTGTATGGTGGCATGAAACATTAGTTTGTGTAAGGAATAGTGATCACAGACCTGAGGGAAGCAAAAGTGGGTATTGTGGGACCCATTCTGCAAAATTGAGGCATCAGACAGAAAAGCTAGTAAGAAACAATAGCAATCGGAAACAAAGGAAATTATAGAGACTAGCAACTAACATGTAACAATTTAAGGTACAATCCCTTGGTCTCTTAATATCTAGTCTCAACGAGTTATCTCGCATGCAAACACATTATCCTATAGTATAGTCAAACTCAGTCATTAAAATATATAGTTCCTCATTTCCAGTTTCCGCTCAAAGAGTTCACATTTGAAAGTCAAAACATTTTAAATGATTGATATCGATTTCTTCAATATCCTTCATTTTGAAGATCATAGTACTCCCTCTGTCACAGAATGAATGTCCATTATTTTTTTCAAATTTGCTCTTGATTGATCAAGAGCAAATTTGAAAATTTTGGGACAGAGGTAGTACATCTAATATTTGATATAAAGCCCTATGCATAAGAACACTTCAAGTTTACAAGAAAAGTTTCAGAAATGACACTCCAAACAGTAACTGTCAAAATAAGAATATGAATCTTTGAGCCGAACAAAAGAAGTATTTGTTGAAATCTGCTTTGATTAGTACACATTAAACTTCATTTTCCTGTATAGTTTGTATTAAAAATAGTCACCTAGTATGAATTCAAATGTTTGAGAGGCAATTTAGAGAATTAGTAGATTTCTATACCATTTCATAAATTTGTGCGTTGAGTCAAATATTACTCTTTTATTGGGACAGCAGTAGTACTAAAAGTGCTTATAAGTCAACCTCATTAATTGCTCAAAAATAAAATCTGGAGACTTCTTTTAGGACTGAGTAACAGAAGAAATGAAGGTAAAATAAGGTTCAGCACTCTAGGACATTCATGCAGTCTTCATATGCACAGAAATGAGAGTAGAAAAATCGATAATAGAAACTAGGACAATAACTTAAGTAAAAGAAAGAACCATGGCAACTGATATAGAAAGGATCAGATCCATACTTCCAAAACATACACGAGATTTTTTAACATTGACATACACTAGTTTCCATAGTCCAAATAGACCGACAACACTTACATATAGCACATAAATAAATAAAAAGTAAATAATAGAGAACACGATAATAAAAACTAGCACAATATATAACTAAATGAAAGAAAGAAACATGGCGAACGGACATAGAAACGATCAAAATACATACTTCTAAAACTTAAACATTAAAGTTTTAAGAATTAATAAACTAGTTTTCTTAGGCCAAACAGATAGATAATTCTTACTTATTACTCCGTACTAACTAAACCACAGTAAATATTACTAGCATGTTTCTATGCCATTCTCTAACTTAGAATTTTCACCTTTGATGATTTTAACCAAATGTCTGGTTCTACATTGATAATACTTGATGATTGAGTTTTATGTCCTTATTTGAGCTTTTGGACATACCATAACTCTTATATATAGCATCTAACTTTAGCGAAATTCCTTAGCAAATTCACAAGCATATACCCACACAACATAGCACACATATGCGAGCGCGTGCACTCACAAAACATGCAAGTGTACATTCCACAACAACAAAGTCTTTGTCCCAAAATAATTTGAGGTCGGCAAACATGAATCCTCATATGTCATCGTGAAAGAAAAAAAACCATCAACCCCCTTCACCCACATGAATTTTTGCTCTCCACTCCTGCCTCTTCAACGCCATATTTTCATTAAATCCAAGCAAACTCATATCGTTTTCAATCACCCTAATCCAAGTTTGCTTGGGTCTTCTCCTATCCCTCCCTCGCCATTTTATCACTTCTCAACTCTTCCGGCCACCTAACCGGTGCATCACTCGGTCTCCGTCTCACATGACCAAACCACCTTAGACGATTCTCCCTCATATTATTTTCAATGGGCGCAACTCATATTTTACCCCTGATCACCTCATTCCTCAATCGATCATTCCTTGTATGCACACACATCCATCGTAGCATACGCATCTCCGCTACATTCATCTTTTGAACGTGACACTGTTTCACGGCCCAACATTCAGTGCCATAAAGCAGTGCCGGCTTAATTGCCGTGCGATAGAATTTTCCCTTTAATCTATGGGGCATGCCAGGATCACATAGAAATCCTAATGGGAAATTTTTCAAATCTGATGCAACAGAATGCAATTATCTTGGTGATTCAGTGATGAATTCTCCCTCTACCTCTGTTCCCATAACTATTGTGAGGCTGGTGCATAAGAGTAAATGGCATGGAATTGTAGAATGTAAAACAGAAAAGTACAGACAAAATTGAACTAATGGCTGACCTTATAAAGCGTGTCCAGTATAAGGAGATCCAACTGCTGACCACCACCTTTCGAAATACCTAAACAACCAGAGGTACATACTACATAATTAGCTATATAAACAGCCATAAATTTTTCTTCCTTTCTACGTAATTCTCTCCTGGTGGGATGGGAAATTAGAGGGCATACATATAGTCCGAGATAAAATGAAAACTGAAGCATTCTTCCAAATAGAAAACAGATATGAGGAAATAAAATATCCATACAGATTTATATTATTGAAAGCATGTTAAGATGCTAAAAAGACAAACAACCTTAAATAGTATTCTTATATGTTTTGGGGACGGCTAACATGAATTGTCGTGTGGACTCGTCAATAAGAAAAAATTGAAGAAATTAGCTAAGTATGTTATACTCCCTCCATCCCGTTTGAAACTACACACTTTTGGTTGGGCAGGGGGGTTAAGGGAAAGTGTTAGTGGAGTAGGTGTTGTGAGCATGAAAAGTGAGAGAGAGAAAGTAGGGTAGGAAATAGTAAGTGGAAAGTTGTTGTGAGTGTGAAAGTGGGTCCAATTGATTAAAGAAGTATTATAAAATTTCCATTTTGGGAGTGTAGTTTCTAATGGAACACCCAAAGGGGAAATAAGTGTAGTTTCAAACGGGACGGAGGGAGTATTCTTTTAGTGCTGTAAGCTACATAGTTGCTAACCTTACTGCAACTATAAGCCAGAACATTTGTCCTTTTCCACAGGCAATAATCTATTGCTCTCACTGATTTCAACATGCTTGTATATCGATCTATGATGAAAAGAACAAATAGCGCAGACAGCCACAGTTTAAATCATGCTTCAGCTTGCGGGAAGTGGTAATAATCCTCCATTTGGTTGGAAGAAGTGTTACTACATAGAACAAATAAAATTACTCCATCTCAAAATTAAGTATTCAGTATTCCTTTCTAGCCTGTTTTCACTTTGAAGACTTTTCTATTGCAGACAGCCACTTTAACCATCTGGTCATTGATTGATTACTCATATAATTGATGGGTTCCTTCACATGTGCAGCATTGGAAAAACCAACATATACTATTATTTATAGTGGGGTAACCTTACTTTTCTTAATTTGTGACTCGGGCAAAACATGACACTTATTTTGAATGGAAAGATTTCTACTTTAGGTTGTGTTTAGCTCGTATTGGTCCTTCTAGAACAACAGACATCCTTATATACTTTACTAGTAAAAGCCCGTGTCCAAGGACACGTGTTTTTTTTTTTTTTTTATTAAAATTTTTTTTTTTTAAGGGCAAAATGGGAAAGGGACAACTTAGCGAGGGCAAAATGGGAAATTTGGCATTTGGAACTGTTCATTGTACTGTAGCAGACCCGTTCCCATTTATACTATAGATTGTTGGTGGTGGTGATGCGGGGGGGGGGGGATGAATATAGTATGAGATCTCAAAACATCAAGTATCTCCCATGTGCATGCAGAGCTCGAATAAGAGGTTTGGCTGAATGTAACCTCTTATAAATGAAGATCAGTTATCCACTGATATTTGAGCAGATCATGAAAAAGAGGTTTAAGAATCTAGCACAAAACTGTCCTTTGCTGAATGTATTCATTTGCATTTGATAGCAATGATTTAAACTGTCTTTGGAAAGGAAAATGAATTTCAGTTAAATCCCTCAAGCTATAGAGAACCTTTCATGCAGTTAGAAATGGGAAGTATGTTGCAAGTTCCAAGAACCTTCAGTAATTGGACAACTTGGTATCAGTTGAATATTTATATATATAGCCAGGCAGGGTATGCTGTGATGCGTGATATTCACACAAAATCATCATAAAATATCATTTCAATTAAAAAAAGAAAGGATGAACAAGAAAATAAAACAATAGCAGTCAACTTATGCGAGAAATCTTCGCACAGCAAATACATAAATTGTCAAATTAGGTTAATGTAAAAAGATAAACTAGGAAGTAAAAGATGAACCAATCAGCTATATCAGACAGTAAAAGTAGGCCTGATTAGGTATAACTATAGAGAGAATAAGGTGAGATGTTCTGCTAATAGATTCATGTCCATCTCTTATGAGAAAGTGTGTTGTTTTAAAAGGTAAACGGCATGAGAAAATGCAACGTGAAACATGAAAAATCAAAGAAGGGGATAAAAACTCACAATGTTCTGTATCTTCAAGAAAGCGTGAAATATCAGATATATAAGCTACTCTACAATGGCCACCAAATAAATATCCCAAACAGATGTAGTCTTCTCCATGCATCACCTGTATCAAAAGGGAAACAATTAAAATGTATCACATATACATGATATACTTTTCAACAACATATCCGGAGGGAAAGTAAAGGTAGGGAAACTAACTGGCAAAGGAACAAATTCTAGTCCGGATGCAACAAAGGGCTTCTTACAGTCATTCTCGATTATTTTCCAATCAAGCTGTGCAACTCGTCTAATTTCTTGGCCATCCTTGATTTTCTTTTGAATCAGATAAGGGAATTTCACTCGGATACTGTTACGATGAAGCAACCTCAAGCAGTCAGCACAATGTAAACTGACAAATGTGGTATGTGAACAAAAGCAAGAATTAACTAACACAAAGCATCCAAATTTAACAGCGAGAATCTTTTTCCCAGATACAAGAACCTTTTCATCATGTATATTAATGATCAAAGAAGAGCCAAAGATGATGCTGTGTTTGTATACTTGAAAGTGGCACACACACACAGAGACTACAGAGCAGCACCGGTTAGATGTGCTTAAGGTAAGTCGACAGCCAAAAAATTCACAATGATCATTAGAAAAAAGGTTAAACGCAGTTTCTGCTTGAATGATTTCATTCTTCCTTCATAATCAGCTAATCAATATGTAAATGTAAAACATGGGTGCTCTAGTGGTATTAAGGTTGCTGGGATGAGGAGAACTTGCATCACATTTATCATGTCACAGCCCAGTGAACACCGAAGAGTATGAGCTGAGGGCAGAAATCAGTTGATTACTTTAGTGTGTGTGTGAGAGAGAGAGAGGGGAAGAGTAGAAATTGAGAGGATGATCTCAATTAACGATACTTAGTTCTAGTCAAAGTTTCGATACTTCATACTTGAGATGAGGTAGGAGCAAAGACCTCTAATCATGACATCTTTACCATGTTGACTGTTAAGGCTTGATACACACAGTTTATTTCTTTTAAGTCTAAAGTACTGAAATCTGAATTCATAGGAGGCAGTATGTTTAAGACTGAAGCCTATCTAGTATTTGAAGCTCTGAAGACTGAATTCTTAAAATTTGAGTTGTTTAGTAATTTGACTGGATTAATTGTCTGAATACGTAAAATGTAGTTGCATGCCGATTTAAAATTTCAAAATATTTTTAATTGATAAATAAAACAAAAAATAAAAATCATCAATTAGCTGCTTCTTTTTTTCTCTTTTGAAACTATAAAATATGTATTCCTAAAACTCTTTTACTTCACTAAATTCGAAAAATTTATAGTCCCTCTGACCCAGAATAAATGTCAAACTTTCCATTTTGGCTTGTCCCAGAATGTCCGCATTTCTAAAAATAGGATATATAATTTGGTGATCTCCGTAAGTTGCCTTTACTTAAAGAAAATTGTACGACTCAAAGTCAATTAAAGGACAAATTCAAATGCCAACACCGTTAACAATCTTCTGTATATGAACACTAAGGAGTAAAATATACAAGTTTGTCCTAAAACTACGCATGTGAAAAGAAGTACAGGTCTGATCAAGGAATATACAAGTTTGTCCTAGAACTAATCATATAAAAGATGGGGGCACTTAAGGAAACATAACAAAAATCTTAAAAATATTGACTTGTCAACTGTGACATTTATTCCCGGATAGAGGGAGTAACTTTGTTTTCTACATCAAAACGAAAAGTATCAGTAGCATCAATTAGCAACTAGAAATGCTCAGCCATGGTGGATTTAATTCCTTCTCCCAAAATCTCTTCTCAAAATCCCTTTTCTTTCCCACCAAACCCCACCCCAATTTAGTCTTAAACCAAGTATCCCCATACAAATTAGCTTCATTTCATGGTGATGACGATGGGACGTGAAAAGGAAAGAGAAATTAAGCTGGAGAGTGCAATGTACACTTGTACAGTAAACTTTTTCTTGCTCTTTCCGTCGATCATCGGCGTCGGAGCCAACAAAGGCGCTCCTCGCGTCGGACTCTTGTGTCATTCCAACCCTAAATTGGGCAAACAACTTCTCTACTTCATCTTCTCTTCTCTTTAGGCTCCGTTTGTTTGGGGGAAAATGTTTTCCGGAAAACATTTTCCTCATTTTTCGGTGTTTGTTTCGTACCAGAAAATGGGAAGAACTTCATTTTTATCTTATTTTCCGGAAAACATTTTCATTTTCCGGAAAACATTTTGCCGGAAATCATTTTCCGGAAAATGTTTTACGCTAAACAAACGGAGCCTTACGAGTCCAATCCAATCTGCCAAAGTACTTGCTAGTTTCAATTCATTTTATTCCCTGTCCCCCCCCTGGTCATTCTTCAATCTGTTCTGATATTTTGAGATCTCACAGGACTTTGATAAACTCTGGTCGATTTTTAATTCCGCTCTATCTCGGGACTTTAGAAAGGTCAATTTTAGTTCTGTCATTACAAAATCATAGTTTTCTAATTTGATGAAAGGAAGAGAGTGAATATGGAAGGGAGGATGAAGGAGACTATCGGAGGATCCAACCGGTCGGATTGAAAAGAAGAGGTAGTGTCTGAAGAATAATTTCTGAATTACTCTAGTGGGGATTATGCTGATATGTTGGAGCACAAATGACATTGGTAGTTTGGAATTATGAAAATCTAGTGGGGATATATACATGTAAAATATCATTTCAGAGGTAAATAAGGTGGTGTTTGAATTTTTTAAGCGTTACGTGCTGAAATCTGATTTAATGTCTGAATTTGGCTAAACTGCGAAGAGGTCGCGTCTGAACACTAATTTCTGAATCACTATAACTGTTTGAATATTCATCTGGATTCACATCTGAAATTAGGGTTACGATATTTAATAGATTAGAGGGATGGGAAGAATGGTTATTGATCTAGTATTTGGGTTGGGTATTTTTGGAATTACGAGTTTATGGAAAAGATATATATGAAAATAAAAAATCAATTAAAAACAAAAAAGTGATAGTTTTACATCTGAAAATTAAGTGAAAAATAAGAGGCATTCAGATCTGAATGGAGAAAAAAAAAATAGTCTGTTGTGTTATTTCTGATGCACCCACCCATTTAGATCTGAATAAGAGCTGAAAATGAAAAACAAACAAGGCCTAAGTCATTTTTAGATCTGAAAACTAAGAGAACATAGACTTTTAGATCTGAATTGGAAAAAAAAATGAACTTAATTAGAGAACGTCTGAACACATAAGTGCTATAAAAAAAAAAAAAAAAAAAAAAAAAAAAAAAACAAGAAGCCAAACCTATTGTAGAGTCCCCATCAAACACCTTAAGATTTTAGATGAGTTAGTAACTCAACACGGTATCAAAGCTCTAGTTTGGCAAGTTTAAGGGGTTGACTTATCCCACTTGCATTTGCTGCCAAAGTATTGTGAGTGTGTGACTACCCCATGTTTGGTTTGTCATGCCCTATGGCATCTTTGTTTATCTTCATGTGTGGATGGGTCACACGTGAGTGAGAGGCTTGACATAACATAGTTGAGTCCTAATCTAACACCTTAAGCTATTAGATTAGTTGCCAACTTCACATGCACTATTCCGAATACCATGCAAGGTGTCATTACACTCTTGGACAACGATTTCCCATGATGGGACCAAAATTATCTCTCCTTGTCTATGCTTTGAGTGTGTATATGCTTGGTAACCAGGCAATAAGTGTTTGTTTGTGTCAAAGATTTTAAGGGGCGACAGTCCATACGCTGATGATAGGACGGATTTATACTATCTAGTTCCTATGTTTTCCGTCCCTATTATTCTCTATTTTCTTGTATTTAGTATATATTTGATGTATTTTGAGTGAATTATGTATTGTGAGAAATTATTGAGAAATAATGTAATTCGAGAGAGATTTAGAGAGTTATACCTTGTAATCGAATTCGCAATCAAGATTAAGGAGCTCAAGATCATCATCTCTTCATCAATGGAAGCCAACAAGGTCAAAGCAAAGTTCAAGGGTGTTGAAATCGCGGCAGAATCAGCGGGGCAGCAGCAGGGACGAGTCATCCCGGCATCAACCAAGTATTCCCCATAAAGGGGACGACGGAATCAGAGAGAGGAAAATCAGGGACGAGTCGTCCCATTATTCACGAGTCGTCCTCAGCGCTGGCGGAAAACAGGCGACGGGAATTGGGCCGAATTTGGTATTTTTATGTTTTTAATTTATTTTCTTTTTCCTTTTTAACCTAGGTTATTTATGGGAGGAGGATATATATACTCCTTTCCGACTTGTTTAGTTTTTATCTTTGATCATATTTTACATTAGTTTTTGAGAAAACAATTGAAGCTTTTGTTTATTCCATGGAGCGCTAAAATCTCCATAACTTTGGATTAAGGTTCTTTGAACCATTCTTTTTATGAATTGAGGTTTATTTTCTTTTCCCCTTTATTTCCCTATTTCATAGTTTTACTTGTATAGCTTGATTATTATTGATTACTAGGGTTTAGAAACTTGATCAATTTCTTAATTCTTGTGATTAATTACTACCAGAATTTCCTTCTATCGTGTTGGATTAGGGTTTTCATTGTAGCAATTTCATAAATCTTGTATGTGTCATCTTGATTTGTGAATTGGGTAAAACTAGATAATTATCTAATTGAAAGTATATTAGTAATTATTCTCAATCTTAGTTTCTTAAATCAAAATCAATTGTTATTCGAATTTTGACCGTGTCGGTTTAGTTTGTTTATCAATTAGGGTTTTTAGTTGAGCGTGTCGCCGCTATTAACTATTATCAAAGAAATAAACAGAGATTGAAATATATCTTGTGATTGGGTAAATAGGGGAATAAAGGAAGGGATTTAACCAATGATATTCGGAACTAGAATGGGGATAGAACCATGATCCAAAGTTCTCTTTAAATTATTGTTTACAACTCTATTTTCTTGCTTTAGTTTAATTACAACAATCTCATCAAGCAACCCCCCAATCTGGTCAGTGACTTTTACATAAACAAATAACCGTTCTTCAGTGGATCGACCCTGGACTTGCCCTTGCTGCAGTTTTGTAGTCGAGTCTTGTCTTGGTAAGTAATTTGTAGGCGTGCGACTTTAGCCTACCAGCTGACGATATCCAACAAAGATGGACTGACGATATCCAACAAAGACCGGCAAGTAAAGCAGCCCATCCAACCAAAAGCTAAAATGATTACATAATTATTGTTCAGAGGACGATGGAAAAGAGAAGGTAGTGTAATCAGGGTCTCGGGGATGCAGGATATATTACATGGACTCATGTATAGGTGTTGCTACTTGTGTTGGAGTAGGATTTGGGAAGTATTAAATTTTAAATTACTCACTACCTTAAAAAAACATACGAGAATAGGGTGCCAGTACTTGAGAATGGCCTATGACTGTTTAGATAAAACTCAATGTACAGTATTTAGTTAAATATGATGGATATGAAGATTAGTGGAATGTACTAAATACTAAAAATCGGAGTGTTTATTAAAACTTGTTGACATTTTTATAACTACAGATATTAGAGCTACAAGGACTTGAGTCACTTGACTGAAAATCATGAGCTGTAGCGGGCGTACTCCTTGGAAAGTCCCACGCATCTCCTACTTTAGAACATAATGACCAAGGACAATGGTCTTAGACTTCTATATCCAAGTACATTGGCATGGTCAAATTGAAGAGAAAGTACTATACCATTCACTCTCCGAAGAACCAAAGAAGCCCAGAAAACAAAATAAAATAAAATAACAATACCTGTCCATCGCATGCTGAGTGAGGTAAATGGGGGTAGGATCAATATCATTTGTTGGACTGAATGGTTGCACTATGCGTACATCATCAAGACCAAGAACTGCATCGGCATGTTCATGAGTCAAAATAATCTGCAATAAGAAGACCCATCATTTCCCTCTATAGATTTTATATATGAAGACAGCTGAAATATATTACTGGAAATAGATCGCAAGGAAAAAAAATACTCAAACAGGAGCAGCCTAGTATAAATAGTGGGGAGAGTGAGCAGCTAGTGGTTACTTAATTTGAAGATGGTAATTATTTTTAGGATAAAGGTAATATTGGCAATCCAAAAAAGTGTGACACGGCTTCATTTTGAGCCCTCCTCCTTCATAAAGTAAAGATATCACATTCTCTTCTCTACTCTATTGCGTGACAGACATGATGAACTAGATGGGATAAACACCAGTCATATAACAAGTGTACGCCGTGTGGCAAAAGACTCCAGCCTCAGTGTCCAAATACAAGGTCAAAGCCTGTCTCATTCTTCTGAGATGTAACTATACAGAGAGTATAATATTGGAACAGAGTCGTCATCAAATGCTAAATGATTGAACATAGTGAAACCAAACAACTCTTCAGGTAGACCAATCCAAACAAAAACGAGACCTTCATTCAAAATCAAAGACCTGACAAATCTGGATGTCGGATCCACTAGTCTAAACGAGAAGACTCATTGTCCAGTAAAGGAATCACTACATACTAATTGAACCTGACAGCATGGTTTTTCAGAAACAAAATTGCAATGAAAGAAAAGCTACATGTGTTTCTACTTGCATTTTCAATGTCTTTGTCAACTAAAGGCTATATTGACAAGTGACTTTTATCAGCAGAAAGAATGGTACTACGAACTAGAATAAGACTATCTTAGTTGGCTAAAAGAAATAAGCAAAAGGCTTGATTCCTTCAAATTGTGAACATGACAAGACAAACTGTGGGGGGGGGGGGCATAACTATTTTGCTTTAAAAATACATCATTTTAGCATCCCTAGAAGGGGCTATTTGATCCCCTTTCGCTTTGAAAATACATCATTTTAGCATCCCTAGACTTGGAATACATACGCACATACATACATACGCACATACATACATACATACATATCCAATTTTTTAACACCTTTGTCTTTGATAAGAATTGCACTAAAGTATAATCTTTTAACACCAATTTAAACCAAATTCAGATAATACACTCCAAATAATTATTTTGACCCCCTTCTAACAAATTTTTGACTTTGCCACTGATGTCAAACATGTGGAAGAATGCATATAAGTATCTCCCAACTTTAGTAGTACCTTTACTATAATTAACTACAGGTAAAATTCTATCAGGATACGGCCTTTTATTGGTTTCCTAAGATGGAGAATAATGAAAAAGCAAGAAGATAAGGACAATGGCTATCACAATCACTAGTGACACTATAAATGGGTACTTGCAGCTATAACAAAAGTGGAACTATAAATGGGTACTCAAAGCTGCAGCTAATAAAGAACATAATAGTTCTCTCATATAAGAGTGACCAATTAATAAGGGGAAGAAAGATCATCATGCAACAAAAATGATATATGTGAGATGATATAGCAAATCTTCCGCAACATTTAGGTCAAGAAGTTTATACCAGCCATCACTTATGTTCTGGTAACATAAAATAAATAACCATTTATTATTTATTGGCAGGAAGCTAACTTACAGAATCAACATGAGGGATCTTATGACAAGTGAACCATCGAAGTACTTGCTCTCTGAATGTCTTTCCAACATCAATCAATATATATTTGTGTTCGCCATCACTCTGACAGTAATCGATCAAAAGAGATGTATTGCACCTACACATGCAAAACACCTCGTAAGTTATGAGCGGTCACCATAAAGCTAAATGAGCTTATTGCATCCAAAAAAAAAACTCCGACTACAATAGTAACTTCTGGCATCCCCTCAACAAGAGCTTCAAGAATTACACGCATACATCACTTACAGCTACAATCACTGGCAATGTGAGGTTATGGCAGCACAATTTATCAGTCATTGTCTAAAAATACTGATTTCCCTCAAAGTAATGCCTAATATATTGCAAGGAATTTCCCTTTAGTGAAATATTAAAGAATACATTGGACAATGTTACATCGAAAATTACAGATCTATGAAGCTAAAATTTGATATAAGGATGCGAAATCAAGAAAAAAACTTAAATGGGAAAATGCCCAATCAATAAAAAACAAAATGAGGAATGTACCTATAATTAGGGTTAGATTCAGGAGGAATCGACATAGACTGGAAGCATACTTTGCAAGGAGGATCAGATGGCTTGATGAGGCAGAATGCATTAGGAACAGCACTTGAACATCCGGTTCCCAGAAAGATTAAAGCCGATTTATGGTCACCGGAATATCCGTTCTCGATTGCATTGCATGCGGCTGCTACTGCTGCCATTGATATGAAGAAATAAGGAATCAAAGAGTGTGTTTTTCTTTGTGTCTGTTCGAAGAGAAACAGAGGGAGAGAAAAAGAGGAGAAAGGGTGCGTGAAAGAATGGCGAAGTGAGTCGTAGGGAATAGGGAATAGGGAGATCAAGTCTCTCGACTTTCTTCTTTTTTTTTTTTTTATGGCTCAAAATCTCGACTTTCGCCCCGCGTTTTGAGAGCCAACCATCTTTGGGTAACCATCTTTCAGATCGAATCAAATACAGTATATTATTTGATTTGATTTGATTTTTAAGCGAAATCGGTTTGGTTTAATCTTGAAATTGGCAGATTATTATGTGGTTCAATTTAGTCTTTAAAAAATAGTCTGACCCTTTTAAATCATATGGAACAAAAATTATTTCAATCGAATCTTGATTTGACACTGCAGAATCGAATTGTCAGATCAAAGCGCAAAACTGAACAATTGAATTTGACCGTTAAACTGTATATATAGACTGTGATTTTGTTGCAATTTATGCCTTGTTTGGGAATGCGTTGAAATGGGGGAAATGCGCGTACACTTCCGATCTCGATGCGGAAAAGTGTTTGAGAGAGAAATTTGCGGTCACGTTCAAATCTCAAAAACGTGAAATATTGTGTTCCCGATGCATCAGCTCGATCCCAGCTTTCGCCAAAATCACTTTCGAATAATCTGCAAAAAAATAAAGAAAAAATCAAATCTTTGATTTACTCTTCCTTCTTTCGATGGATTTCAATGCCTTCTTATTTAACCTTCCTTCTCCAGTCATTCATATCAATTCTCTCACTCTCCATGTATGAATTGACTTCGTCTATCATCCTTTATTCTAAAATATGGTATCAGAGCAATAAGATCCATAATATGACTTCTCCGCCAAACCCCTAGCGGCAAAACTCTAAAGCCGAAACCCTCTCACCACCTCCTACAAAACCCTCGGCTCAAACTTCTCAACAGCCGAAACCCCCTCCACCTCATACACCACCGCCCCACCATCAAACACTAAACCACTACTCTCGGCAAAACCCTAAAGCCGAAACCCTCTCACCGCCTCCTACAAAACCCTCGGCTTAAACCTCCCAATAGCCGAAACCCCCTCCACCTCATACACCACCGCCCCACCATCAAAACCACTACCTCGCTACACCAAAAACACACCCTCGGCTCAAACCTCTCTACAAGCTGAAACCCTAATTCCTTTTTCCTTTTTTTTTCGTCCAACATCAAAAGTCCACCCCTTAAACCTTGGCAAAACCCTACTGCCAAACCCTTTCAAAACACAATCGGCAAAACCCACCAGCCGAAACCTCTTCTCCTCAGCCCTAAGCCGCCCCACCCTACTTGCGATTTGCGGTACAACCCTACAAACACCGCCCCACCCATACACCTCCTCTTATTTCTGCCCTTCCTTCTTCCGTCATCTAAACTGCCGAACTACCCCACCCTTGGCAAACCCTAAACCGCTACACTACCCCACCTTCGGCTAACCCTAAAAACTGCCGAAACCACTCTCCACAAACCCACTGTCTCTAACATGTGCAAGACCACATCACATCAAAAAATACACACGTTCGGGAACACACTCGTCTCCACCAGCTCCATCAAACTCGGTTCATCTCATCACTCTTCAAGATTGGACTTATTCAAGGATCGTCCATCTTGCGGGGGCATATTAGGAATATAATATTGTCATAATATTATATTCTATATTATCAAGTATATATTGTTTGTATTAGAATAGGACCTAAATATTCTAATGTATTTAGAATAGGTAACTCAATATTTGTTTTAGAATATGATTCTAACTCTTTGTAAACCCTATAAATATGTACCTCTAGTATCATAATAAAATTGAGTCATTCATATCAATTCTCTCTCTCTCTCAATGTATGAATTGACTTCGTCTATCATCCTTTATTCTAATAAAATGTTTGGAGCATTGCTTTGAATTAGATGAGTTGTTCATGGACATAGCTGCCACTGGAGCTAGAGCTTGGGCTCCAAACTCAGGTGAAATGCCTCCAATATTTTCTCAATCTGAGTGCATTAATCTTGAGTTTACTGACTTGCCATCTGACGACAATATTTATGATATTATGGGCTTAAATAATATAAATGCTAATACTGAAGTTGAGAATGGTGTGGAGCATAGAATTAAAAGAGCAAGGGTAGTTAAAAGCACCCAGGAAAAACATAAGAAAGTGACAACAGGCAATAGGGATGGCCAAACCGGACCGGAACCGGAACCGGAAAACCGGACCGGAACCGGCCCGGAAAAGCCCGGAACCGCCATGAACCGGGGAGAAAACCGGAACCGGGGTAACCGGAACCGGTTTGGAGGCGGGCCGGTTAAGGTTCACCAAAATGGTGAACCGGATCGAAAAAGCCCTAACCGACGAAAATTTGTTGTTTTTCAATAGAACCGGCCCGGAACCGGACCGGAAAAGCCCGGAACCGGACCAAAACCGTGAGAAAACCGGAACCGGATAACCGGAACCGTGAGAAAAGCGGGCCGGTTAAGGTTCACCTCCTCGCCGAACCGGAATCGGCGGTTCAAGGCCCGGAACCGGAACCGGACCGAATTTGGTCATCCCTAACAGGCAACAAGTTAGAAAGGCACCTTGAACGTCTAGTTGATGCAGTGGAAGCTAGGAACCGAGCAGTGGTAGTTCCCAAGAATGAAGAGATGGACATACAAGAGTGCATGGATTTACTAGATGAGATTCCTGATATTATCCGTTTGGATGATCTTTTTATGTTTACTACACAACTTTTTCTCAAATCTGAAAACAGGTCGATGTTCATTGCGCTTCGTGATCCAGAGTCACGAGTTGCTTGGCTTAAGCATGTACAGGAAAGAGAATACAACTCTCATTTGGCTAATTAAGGACGTCTTTATTTCTTGAATTCTTATTTGACTAGTTATCTTAGGCTTAAATAAGAGAGCGATTGCGTTGCTCATTGAAATATTTCTTTATGTTTGTAATGGAAATACTTATTTCTTGAATTTTCAGTTTACTTGTTATCTATCCTCCTTTTTTAATTATATAGGAAATATTTCTTTATGTTTATAGTGAATTTCCAGTTTACTTGTTACCTATCCCATTTTTATTTTTAAGTTATATAGGTAACACATGGATAATGAAGATGCAGACTTTGATACGCTGATTATAGCAGGAGTGACTACAATAGTGTCATATTATTCCAAATATATTGATAAGCAGCCTTGTAGAACGTCAAACAAATCGGTCATATGTTTGTTATGAAAAAACTTCACGGACATTGGCATCGATGTCAAAAAAAATTCAGAATGGAGAAAGAAGTTTTTTTTTTATCTCTTTGTAATGAGTTAAAGACATAATACAACTTAAAGAAGTCTAGAGAGATCAGCACGAAAGAACAAGTTGCAATTTTTTTGGTGGTGCTTGGACATGGACATAGTAATAGAATGTTGCATGAGCGTTTCAACACTCTGGGGATACAATAAGTAGGCATTTTCATTATGTTCTTGAAGCAGTTATCGCATTATCACTTGATATGATCAAGCCACCTGAAAATTTCAACTCCGTTCCAGAACACATTCGCAAGAATGAAAAATATTGGCCACATTTCAAGGTTAGTGAGTTTGACACAATTATTATGTAAACTTTCTTAAAAGATAGTGATTTACTCTAATTATCTTCAGGATTGTATTGGTGCAATTGATGGGACACATGTGAAAGCGATTCTCCCGTCAAATGATCAAGTTCCTTATATAGGGAGAAAAGGATATCCAACTCAAAATGTAATGGCTATTTGTGACTTTGATATGTGATTTACATTTGTATGGCCTGGGTGTGGAGGTATTGCTCATGATACACGTATTTTTAACCAAGCACGAAGAAATCCAGAATTAAATTTTCCACACCCTAAAAGAGGTTAGTATTATTACTCATACATTAGTTTTAATATATATATATATATATAACATTTATAATTACTATAAAAGTTGTTTTCAATATATGTGTAAAAAAGTACTATTTGGTTGATGCAGGTTACCCAAATACTAAGGGTTACTTGGTTCCATATAAAAGAGAGAGGTACCACCTGCCTGATTTTTGTCGTGGGGGACAACCAATGAACACACAATAGAAATTCAACCAAGCTCACTCTTCATTGAGAAGCGTAATCGAGTGCAGCTTTGTAGTGTGAAAAGATCGATGGAGGATATTAAATGACATGCATTCATTTAACTTTGATGTGCAAGTTGTTGTAGTATGTGATTCAATGTCTCTTCATAATTATATCAAGAAAAAAGCAAAAGCAAATAAAGTATTCTGTGATTATGAGAGACGTCCCGAGTTTGTACCGGTAGGAGACTATGATGTAGTGCACATAATCCATCCTCAAGTAGTTGCAGATGAACGAGAAATTGATGAATTCTGCGATCAGCTAGCAATACAAATTGCAACGTCTAGTAACTAATAAACATTATGCTTTATTTTATATGAAGTTCTATTTTGATTGAACAATATTACATTTTATTTTATATTTTCAAATTAATATGTTATCTTTTTTTTTTTTTTAATTTAGGAGGATTTTTATGAGTTTAAATGTGTAAGGGTATTTTGGTCATTATTAATTTTATAATCACTTATATAGTGTGGTAGCCAAACATATATGAAAATCACGTTTCAAAATTGTAAGCCAAACACATTATTGAGTTTTGAACAATCACTTTTACTGAAATCACTTATTGAGAATGACTTTCAAATAATTAGAAGCAATGCCAAACCCACCCTTAATATCCAGCTTTGATTTTTAGAAAATCGACCCTATATTTGCATAAAATCCCTCTCTTCATTTTCTCAATTCAGTTTTGAGCATTTCTTTTGTTGCTCAACATGGTTGACAACTCGACTATCCCTTCCTAATTCCCCACTGCATCTTTTCCTTCGGATCGACCTCACTTTTCTTCCAGTGTCGCTCCCACTTCTGTCTCCCTCTTTCAGCAACTTTCACTTTGGTTCTTCATCCGACAAGGCAAAAGTTATCTCTCCCCTAACCCTTATTGTGTTCTATTGTCCCAACTACCCAATTTTTTTCTATCAACATAAATATGAGTTCTTCCCTCTTAATTATTTTGGTAATTTTTAATTCACTTTTTTTTTTACTTTGCTAACATTGATCTTTTATTTGTTGCTCTCTACAGTCAAAGCTTGCAACTGGATCCTACTTTGAGTTATCAACCATGAATAAAGATTTTAATCTCAATGTATAGATTCTATTTCCTTCATTTATTTTTTCTGTTTTTTTGTCAATAAAAAATATTTGTTGTTATACAAGTCGTATGTCCTCTATATAAATTCAATTTTCCTTGTGTGTGGTGATTGAATGGTATATGGATTTGTTGGTGGAATGTATGGGAATATGTTTGTGGATTTTGTTTTAAAAGTGTAGCTCTTACAACTGAAAGAGTTCATGTTTTTTCTCTGAATTTTGTTTTTTATGCATATGTGTGTGTCATCACACCTGCATTTATTTCTACGTAAACGTGTGTTTATGTTTCTTCTCTAGAATATCCTTGTAGGATTTTGTTCATTTGTGTTTGTATGTGTTAATTAACATGTTGTTTCATGACTGGACATCATTGCAATGTTGTTCTTGAAGCTTTAGATTATGTGGGTGTGTCATTAGTGTTGTATAAAAATTAAAAGACAAGGAAGGACAGACTCAAATATGCTATGGACTATCTACAAGATAATTTTTTTCCTGCTAAGTTGTAGACGATCACCTGGAAAAACTATCTTGTGGATGTGTAAGTACGCCAATCCAATTCGCAATCCCTTTTTAGGTGCATTTTAAATGATAAAATTGCACTAAGGGGCGTTCTGGTAAATTCCCGGTCCGTTCCGAGACTTCCGGAAACATTTTATAAGTTTCTCGCGAAGGAAGTATGTTTTAGTATTTTTCCCGGACAAAAGGACCTAAAAGGAATTAATCAGTTTGGACCTTTTGGGTATTAACCCGGAATGTTCAAGAATCTGGTTTTGGCGCCATAAACAGTTACGGGCGTTCCCAGTCGTGCGACAACTTGAGGCATGGAAAAGCAGAGCGTTGGGTCGTGCGACCAATTAACCCAATTTCCCAATTACGTTTAAATACCAATTTGCTCTCATTTTGTCAACAACAACACACAGTACACACAGAATTCTCTCACAGATCTCATCTCTCTCTCTCCTCTCTCTCTCTAGACGCAGAAGCTCAATTCTCCTCCAATAACGATCACCTTCCTCCCATCTCCGGCGACAACCTAAACCCAATCAATCGGCTACCTCCTTGGATCGACTTCTCCAACCTAAGCTCTCCCTCCGGCCGGCGACCTCAACCTTCACTACCGTTCTACCATCCTCTACCTAAACTCCCTTCTTCTCCGATCTCAAAAACAAGTCCAACCCCAATCCTCCTCACCGGCGACCTCTCCAACTCCCCCTCTCCGGCCAAACCTTCACCTAGCCCCTCCCTATAATCAACCGGTAAATCAATTCCACCTTAACGCCCTTCTTCCCCGATCTATTCTCTCTCACAATCTCTCTCTGAACCTAGCCTTTTCCACCGTCCCACCATCTTCTCCGGCCAATCACAACTGCCTCCTTCCTCTGTTTCAGCCAACCTAAGCCTGTAACCGCCACAGCTACACCTCCAATTTCCGACCACTGGTTCCAGCCAACACCGCTCCCCTGTTTCTAAGCGCCCCAAGCTGATCCCAATTCCGCTCAACACACACGCACGTACTGAGAATTGTAAAGTTGTTGAGTCTGTAATCTGAGCCTGTTCCGAAAGCTGATTGAAGATCCTTAAACCTAACTTGGTTTAAGGAACGCGGACTACGAGGGTAACGATCCATTTCTATCTCTCTCGCATTTACTGATTATTTGTTTCATTGCAATTATTCCCCGGACTTGATAATTAGACTCTATCCGTCCCCAATTATCAAGTCCCAACTGTCGATCTCTCTGTTTAATTGTTTAGCTTGGTTTGGTTGATATTCATTATGTGATTGGAATTCTATTTGTCCTTTGGCTAATCTGTTGTTGATTCGTTGGTTTCTGAGTTGTATTGATATTGTGTCGGGATTTGATTTGCTCTTTGTTGGATCTGTGCTCACATTGTAAGGTTCCTGCAGACGGTTAACTCGTGTCATGCGACACAATTGGACAGTTGGAGTCCTGTGTCACGCGACATAAGTAGCCCTCTGCAGAGACCACATTTCAGTTGTAAGTTCTGTTAATCCTCGATGTAAAGTGGGATGTAGCCTCCCAGAGTCAATGGCTTACAAATTGTACTTCCCTTTGATGAGTAATAAAACAAAGCAATTTCATGCATTTTACATATATATTGTTACACACTTTGCACACACATTTGGATGTCTTGAATGTTGAACAATAGAAAGACTCGTCTACGGATGAGGCGTGTTGGGTGAACTCTCGGTTCTTCCCAACACGTAACCTGACCCCCGAACCCATTTTCTCTTAACAAAAAGGTTTTCAATGTTTCCTCTTAAAAACGGCGTGGCGACTCCTTATATTTTTTTTCGGCGAGCGTTCATTCATTGGCGACTCCGCTGGGGACTTGAAACTTGTTTTTCAAAAAGTGGGTCAAACTTTCGTGCTTGTTCAACATTCATTCCATTCATTTGTGCGTGCTTTGGTGTGTGACATTTTATGTGTTTAAATGCATTTTACGTGCTTTGCTTTATTCCTTTTCCCCTTTGTGTCCCATCTTTGTCGTCTGTTTTGTTGGTGCTGGGGCTAAGATATTGCTTGTGCTTGGAGAATTTGGTGGTTATCTTCTTTATTTTGAATTCGGGAATGTGACTCCTTCGTCATGCGACGAGATAGTGCCCTCCATATCCTCAGGTCATGCGACGAAGGTGGTCATTCTGCAGGGGCTTGATTTCTCTCGATACAAAGTTGTGATTGTGGGCGGTCCCCATGATCGATTATTGATCCTTGATTATTATGCTTTGCGGGGATGTGTGTGTGAGTTGTTTTCATTTCTCCCTTTTCAATAAAATAAAAAATAAAAAATAATAATAAAAAAATAAAAAATAAAAATAAAAATAAAATCAAAAAAATCATTTTTCGCAAATAAAGGAACATAGCCATCCCGCACACTACTTCACGTAGATCTAGAACCCTCGGGTGCGATTGACGGCATCGCGGACGGCCATGAAATTCGCCTACGCTTGAGCGCCTAATATCAAACCTATCCCCCTAGCGCATCATAGGCGGCGCCACACATTTAAACCTCACCCAAAACGGTTGGTTTTGACACGACATTTTCAAATACACTAAAATGGATTGTTTCAAAAATTTCTAATAGACTTTCGTACCTTTCCCAAAACCTAGCACGTGTGGGCATGTTGCCATCGCAACATGGTTTCACGAGAGGACATGTCGTTCCCACGACATGTTTTAACGAGAGATCATGTCGCTTTGTCAACGTGCACCGACGAGAGGTCATGCCGGATTTTTCCTTGAAATTTTTCAGGAATACCCGTTATGCTGCCCAAATTTCTCCAGAAATTGGGGCTGCTCGTTCGTCCCATAAATGCTTTGGTTTTGTGTAGGTATTATCTGTTGTGGGTATTTTTCAGCATGGTGACATCTTCAGTTGATCCTGCATATCAAGATGTCATTCCACTGTAAGTATTGTTTTAATATTTACTTATTTAATATTTACTAAAATCTTTATTCTTATTTTCCAGTAATTAAGAGAGAAATGCGGGATATTCTCCAGCACGTTCAACACACCTTCAACGGCTAGGGCGACTTGGTCTCACGGAGGTTGAAAGGATAAGCCTATATCCCGAGATTGTAGGAACAATATTTGACTTTTTCATACTTAATTATATATAAGGGGAAATGGAGACGGAACATACACTAAGGCTCATACGCACACACACTCTACACACAGGCTCTTGTAATCCTCTCCATTATCTTCCAAAGTTGTATTCGTGATCATTATAGTGAAACTTTTAAGGTTGGAGACCTAACTCCCGGGGTTTTTTCCAAAGAGGTTATCACCTCCAAGGTTTTCCTCGTTAACAAATCGTGGTGTCATTATTTCTTTTTTTATGCTTTTGTTCCTTATAGTCGAATTCCATAGTCCCCTCCTTATTGTTCAATCCACACACTAATCAAAGTTAAGATTCTACTCTATTATTTTTTCTACCAAAACAATTTGGCGCCCACCGAGGGGCCCCGTGGTTTATCGGTTATTTGGATCATTTCCTAAGTAAATTCATTATGTCCGCACCCCCAATGTGTCCGCCGCCGGCAAGAGTCCCGCCGTTGTTCCCACATCAGAGGTAGAACCAGCCTTGTTACCACCACCTCCTCAGACCGGACCTCAGCAAACTCAACCCACGAAGACTCCACAAAAGGGAGCGACCTCTTCCAATGCAGATGCTGACATCCGGAGTATCCTAACCAAGTTGAATCAGAGGCTGGACCAACAAGACAAAGAATTCAAAGGTGCCGGCCGACTCCATGATTAAGATGCGTAAAGATCAACAGCTCATCACATCTCGGCTTGACAACATATCGCCATTACGTGCGAGGAACCTCAACTTCGACAACACCGAAGGACCTACACTTCGAGTGAATTTATTCCAATGGGAAGTCCGCCTCAAACTCGTCACCGACATCCTTAATGATGTCAACATCTTTGCCCGGGACACCCCGATGACGCCACCTTCTCGTAGATACACTCAGCTCATCCCATTCATCGACAACACAACCGCCACAACTACTACGCACAACTCCTGGTTTGCTAAATAATCTTTTCAATAATAATAATTTCAATCGTATTCCTATGGCCGACCCTTTGCAGAAACCCACTAGCCAAACAGATGCGGGATCTCGTAGAGCCGATAATGAACGTGCCAGCGTAACTCCTCCAATCCAACCAAATGACTCAAAATCAAGCATGGCCAATCCCGGTTTGTCCCGAGAAATTGCAAATGTCGACATCCCGAAGCGATTCGGTGTACCATCTATGAAGTTGTACGACGGTACCACGGATCCGTAAGAACACGTTGCCCACTATCAAGAAAAGATGGACATCATCCATATTCCTCTTCAATTCCGGAGGCCTCGCTTATGCAGTGGGATTTGGATCAACCTTGTCTCGGACCAGCCCTCAAATGGTTAATTAGGCAACCTCTAGGTTCAATTGGTTCTTACGCCGAGCTTATCAACATGTTCTATAACCAATTCTCATGCAATCGACAATTTGAAAGGTTGACAAGTGATCTCTACAATGTGACCCAGCAGCCTCTAATGAAACCCTAAAGGACTATGTCCACCGGTTCAATAAGGAAGTGCTAGAAATTCCCAATCTTGACATGTCGACAAATGCCTACGTAAGCATTCAAAATGGGGTCAAGAAGGATTCACAAGATTATCGAGATTTGGTGATGACTCCTTGTAAGCGGTTGGAAGAAGTCGAGCGGGGCAGATGAGATTCATAAGACTCGGAGGAAGACGAGCCGCGAAGATCGAAATCCTCATCCAAGATGTCGACATATGACAACCCCGACGGAAAGACCGAATCGTCCCATCGCAGAACAACCGTTCCAATCCTTATCCGAGAATTGACACTAGCAAAATTAATTCAATAGACGGTGAGGATGAAGATAATGATAATGTGCCTAACATTTCGATTATTGTTTCTCTGTTGACATTTCGGTATACTCAGGCAATGGGCAACCTTGGGGACAAAGCCGATGGCCAAAGAAGACGGATAAAGCCACTGGATGGCGTGACAAATCAAAATGGTGCGCTTACCATGAAGAATTTGGACATGTCACCGAAGATTGCATCGCATTAAGAAAGGAGATCGCATTTGCTCTCGAAAGGACATCTTAAGGAGTTCTGGGATCCGTAAAGAAGAAGGGCCGAAAATGCGGAAGCTCCTCATGAAGCCGAAAGACCCGCCTTCTCCCCCAAAGACCAACAAAGGTGATTAATTTCATTAGTGGAGGTTCGTAAATATGTGGAACATCCTATTCTCGCTGCAAAACGACATGCTAAGGAGTCAAAAGAGGAGAAACCAGAAGACAGCCTCAGGATGCCGACATCTTGCCAGGATCCAATCACCTTTGATGAAAGCGATCGAGATAACTTGCCGGAACCCCATCACGAAGGTCTAGTTATTTCCTTGCGTATCGCCAACCTGTACAATCCGGCGCATCCTAGTTGATGGGGGTAGCTCTGTTAATCTTATCATGTTGGGCACCCTTAAGGAAATGAACATCCCAATCGGAAATCATTAAGAAATCCTCAAGGCCGGTAGGCTTCAGCGGTGAAGTCAAAGAAATGGTGGGGGAGATAAAGCTTCCAATATACTCGAAGGGTCTCAATACCATGGAACGATTCTGCGTAATTGATTGCGCAACATCTTATAATGTCATCCTTGGAAGACTGTGGATTCATGGAATGAAGGCCGTACCCTCCACTTACCATCAATGTGTGAAGTTCCCAACACCTTGGGGTGTCGCTATGATTTACAGTGATCAACAGGTGGCCAAGGAATGTTACAAAACTTCAATGAAGGCGTCGACATCTCCAAAACAAGCATAGCAATTACCGAAGAAAGTACGTGAAGTCCTGGAAGCCAGGGAGGATGATGTGAAAGAAGTATTGCTAGACCCTTCCAACCCGGACATGAAAGTACTTATAGGCACTGACATCCCACCAAAAATAGAAGAGAAGATTGTGGACCTATTAAGAAGCAGAATAAAGAGTTTTGCTTGGAAACATGATGACATGACAGGCATCAGCAAAGATGTCATCACTCACAAACTTAACATAGATCCTAGCTTTAAACCAGTACACCAGAAACGTAGGAAGTTTGCGTAAACCGTAAAACCAGATCATCAAGGATGAGGTAGGGCGCCTACTCAAAGCCAACATGATACGAGAGGTCGATTATCCAAGATGGTTAGCAAACGTGGTTGTGGTAGAGAAGAGAAACGGGAAACGGCGAGTCTGTGTCGACTTCACAGACCTGAACAAAGCCTGTCCAAAAGATCCCTTCCCTTTGCCGCACATAGATTCGTTAGTTGATGCCACCTCCGGACATGAACTCCTCACATTCATGGACGCGTCCTCATGATTTCAACAAATTCAGATGGAACCATCTGACCAAGAGGACACCGCCTTCATAACACCCACAGGTATTTATTTTTATATTGCCATGCCTTTTGGACTAAAAAATGCAGGTGCAACATATCAGAGGCTCGTCAATAAAATGTTCAAAGATCAGATTGGGGACACAATGGAGGTATACATCGACGACATGGTAGTAAAGTCCAAGAAATCCGAAAATCACATAAGCAACCTCTCTCAAGCCTTTGACATCTTTGATTGTTTCAATATGAAACTTAATCCAGCTAAATGCAACTTTGGAATGAAGGCCGGGAAGTTTTTGGGTTACATGGTTACTAAAAGAGGCATTGAAGCCGCCTGCAACGTATACGTGCTATTATCAACCCGTCGTCACCTCAATCCGTCAAGGACGTCCAAAGGTTGACGGAAAGATTGCCGCACTTACTCATTCATTTCAAAATCCTCGATCGATGCAAACCTTTCTACGACATCTTGAGAAAGAACAAGAAGTTCCAATGGGAGGACCAACATGAAGAAGCCTTTCAGGAGCTCAAAACTTACCTGTCAACACCTCCATTATTGGCCAAACCTCAAGAGGAGGAACATCTTTACATCTACCTAGCAGTATCCGAAGGCGCTGTAAGTGCAGTCTTGGTGACGTAACGAGATGGTAATCAAAGAACCCATCTACTATATAAGTAAGACACTCCTAGATGCGGAGACCAGTATTCTCATTTACAAAAATTAATTTTAGCTTTGATAATCGCTTCTATTAAATTAAGGCACTATTTTGAAACACATACTATAATTGTACGCACTAACTATCCTATAAAGAATGTTATGAGAAAACCAGAGATGTCGTGTCGAATGGCGAAATGGTCTCGTACAATTAAGCACATACGACATCAAATACGAACCTTAACCGCAATAAAATCTCAAGCCCTAGCCGATTTTATGGCCGATTTTAGTCCAACCATGCAACAAGAGGTGGAACTGAAGTACAAACAACTTCAAGATGATGACATCCCGAAAATCTGGACTCTCTATACGGATGGTGCTTCTAACATGAGAGGTACAGTGTCTTGGAGTTGTACTAAAATTGCCACAAGGGGACATAATACCACAATCCATCGATTGCGGTTTCAAGGCTACCAACAATGAAGCGTAATATGAGGCACTAATTGCAGGATTAATAGCAAATTTTCAGACCTAGATGTCAAACATATCCGGGTGTTTATGGATTCTTTGCTAATTGTTAACCATTACAACGGATCCTACACAAATAAAATGCTAAGATGACGACATATTTGGAAATCGTAAAAATTCTTTCGGCCAAATTCAAATCATTTTCCTTGGAACAAATCCCACGAGAAGAAAATTCTCAAGCGTATGCTCTGCAAACTTGGGTTCAGGCCTTCAAAAGCATTTCACAAACCAAGATCCCAATTGTGCATATTGACATCCCAGAATTGATCATCTTGAGATGTTCGCTCTAGATGTTGACATACCTTCCTCTCCAGCAGCAACTTCTTGGACAGCTCCTATTATCAAGTATCTCTTAGATGATACGATCCCAGCTGAGGAGAAAAATGCTAGAGCATTAGGGTAAGAGTATCTAAATATTTACTTATTGATAACCTCTTGATTAGAAAATCTCGCCGCAGTCACTACTTAAGATGTCTAGAAGCGTATAGAGCCCATCAGTTCTCAAGGAGCCGCACGAAGGAGAATGTGGAAATCATACCGGGGCGTAAGTCTACATACCAAGGCTCTTAGAATGGGCTATTTTTGGCCCACAATGAGAAAAGACGCAGCCGTCGACTACGCAAAAAATGTGATTCCCGTCAACGACATGGGGACATCCTACACCAACCACCTGAATTGCTACATCCTATTCTCGTCTCCATGGCCATTTATGGTTTGGGAATGGACATTGTAGGAAAATTACCTGTGGCACCAGTGTGGAAGAGTATTTTTACTTGGCTATGACAGCACTACTTTTCTAAATGGGTAGAAGCTGAGGCATACGTACAAGTTCGTGACAAAGAAGTTATATCTTTTATCAAAAGAAACATATTCATTGCCGATTTGGAATACCATCGTAGATAATTTGTGACAACGGCTCTCAATTCATTAGTAAGAGAACCCAAGATTTCTTGACATCTTGGGGAGTCAAGATGGTGACATCTTCACTGCTCACCCCCAAGCCAATGGACAAAGTGTAATCTAGCAACAAAATAATCATAAGCAACTTAAAAAAGAGACCGAACCTAAGAAAGGACGACGGGCGTAAGAGTTACCAATGGTTCAATGGGCCGACAGACGACATCCAAGAACGCTACCGGTCAAACCCCTATTCACTTGTATTTGGAACGAATCGCTATTCCAAATAGGTCCTTGTACCTACGGCCAGATACAATTTGTTGACATCTGAACATAATAAAGACATCTTGATACATGACTTAGATACTGTGGACGAACTGAGGAACATGGCCAAAGTTCGCATGGCAGCATATCAACAAAGGGTAGCCAGATCTTACAACAAAAACGTAAGGATTAGAAGGTTTCAAGTAGGAGACCTAGTCCTACGAAAGGCATTCCAAAATACAAAGGAGCCCAATGCAGGCAAGCTCGCCCCAAAATGGGAAGGACCCTACCTAATAGATGCGTAGGCCGGGAAAGGAGCATATCGCCTGGCAACCTTGGATGGCCAAATGATACCGCGAAGTTGGAACGCCATTCACCTTAAAAGGTATTACATTTAAACGAAATTCCCCATGAACTTATCTTTTCCAGGTATGGATCGTCTTTTAATTTTTTGTAACCTTTCTTTTTTCCTATGTACTTTTTTACTTCTCTACAAATCAAGATGTCGCTAACGTACCTTGTGGAGAGGCGTCAACATTAGTTGGCGTCCGTTATTAACATGTTTTTCGTTTTTATGAGGTGTTAACATATTTACATGGGGAAATGTCGAAAGCACGCAAAGAACAACGAATTCTCCTCCGTTAGAGACTGGCCATCTCTTCTTAAGTAAAGGTACACAATCCCTTCTAAGGTTTAAAGAGTTAATTACCTCTTTCTTAAGATGTTAGGTTACCACACCTTCGCCTCTGAGCGCAAGTTATCTCTTTAATTGAGGTGTGGGGTGGGCCTATATGGGTAAACTCATATAGCTTACCCATTCCCACTCGCTAAATGATTGATCTTACGCATTATTCTTATGGTTATGACATATACGTGTCATCTAAAGTATCTACGGGTTATGGCATATACATGTCATCTTAAGTATCCACAGTTTTGACATACTAACATGTCACCTTACGAACATAACAAATAACCGTACAAAGAAAAATTTCATCCAAAAGAAAACAAGCCTTGACATGCTTGAAAACTACTAAACTTTAACTAGATTAAAGTGACCATAAAAATATCCAAGCTACCAACATCAAAGGGCAAAAGTGTTGGACCAACCCAACACGTAAAAGAGATTGTCTTTGGTCCTTATGGACCCATTACATAACCAAACTAAAATTAAAATTGTTTTAAGGGATTCCACCCCAGTAACGTCATCAAAAAACCAAGAACAAAGTTATTTTACCTTCTTTTTTAGGTGGCTTCTGCCGCAGGTGTTGCATTTGGGGTAACTTCTCCATCTACTGGTGTATCCTTAACGATCGCTTCATACGGGCTTGACGACACTTCGCCTTCGTCCACTGGTTCACCTGTCAACCTGGAAAAGTGGGCACATTCCTTGTTGAGATCCCAACTCTCAGCCTTCCCTTCTCGAAACTCCCTCATCATCTTTATTTTACACTGAGAAACAGTCTTAGCGGCAGCCAACTTGCATGAACCTTTCACCTCAGCAATCTCCTTGAGGTGATCCTCCTCGCTTTTTGCCAGACTATTCAAACCAATACCTGAACTATCATCCAAAGTTGGGGTCTTCTTAGGAACGGGCGGAGGCTTCATCTCTATCTTCACAGTAGAGCCTGTAAACATGGCTTCAATGTCATCCAAGTCAAAATCCGATCCCGAGATAACTGGTTTGGAAACTGCATTGACATATGAAGATTGTCAAGAAATATAATACATCAGGATGATTAAACTAAAGTGAAAAGTCAACATGATTACCTGTAGACATAATCACAGAGGTAGAGGCCTTTTGGTCCTCCGGGACAACCAAAGATGATTCCAGAAATGCCTTGGGGGATCTCTTGTCTAGAGAGAGCTTGAAGAATTCTTCAACCTTGGTTAAAGTGTCTTCAAGCGGGGGAACAAGTTCTCCCGGTCGATATCTCGCATAAAGGCGAGAACAATTACAATTCAGTTTGTCTCAAGAACAGGAAATCACAAAAGTAAGAATTTAAGTACCTCCCTTGTTCCACTCGCTTGAAACCTCATTCCCTTCTCCAATAGATGCCCTATCAACAAAGAAAAATCTATTTTTCCATCCCCTATCACTAGAAGATGTGGTGCTCATTAAGGAACTTCTACCTGACCTCTTCCTAAAAAGGTATCTTTTGGAACCAAAGGGTTGAAGATCGTACGAATATGCAATTTCATGGAGCCCTAGGTTTAATCCATTTTCTCGGTTCACTTTAATGACAAAAGCAAAAACTCGCCAAGCCATCGGCATCAGTTGAGCATAAGCAAGTTGGGTCTTTTGGAAGAACTCAGAAACCAACAATGGGAAAGGGTAGCTAAACCCTAGAAGAAAGGGATACTCGAGAAAACAGATCCATTTGCGGGAAACATAGTCAGACCTAAGATTTACGGAAAAAGGGTGAAAAATTGCACTTTTTGGGAAGTAGCATTGTTGTTTCATGGATTCTATTTGGGAATCACTGAACAAGCAAGTCTCTTCGTCTGGTTTCGCAAGAAGGTTTTCGCAAACGAAATCATCGAGACTAATTTCTATGGGGCCTTGTGGGGATGGGACACTCTTAGTTTTGGTTGAGGACCACCTGGTCCTACCCATGGTTGATAAAGGAAAGAAAAGAGGTAAACAATGGAGGAAGATGAGAAACAAAGAAGTATTACCTGGAAGATGAACGGCCCCGTAAGCTAACAGGGGTGAAAAAGAAGCTTTGAGAAGCTTATTTATCCAAGCGGTTATTAAAGAGAAAAAGGACTCTTTTTTCAAAAAAAAAAAAAAATTACTTTTCCAAACACTACTCCCCAACCGTCCATTGACGCCACGTATCCCTAAACCGTCCCATCAAGCAGAGCTGGCGGTTGGACATTTAATGGGACAGAAAAACATTTTGCCTCTTCAGTTGCCTACATAGTCAAATGTTTTTGGGGACAAATTGTTGTGGGTATTTTTCATCATGGTGACATCTTCGCCTGATCCCGCATATCAAGATGTCATTCCACTGTAAGTATTGTTTTAATATTTACTTATTTAATATTTACTAAAATCTTTATTCTTATTTTCCAGTAATTAAGAGAGAAATGCGGGATATTCTCCAGTACGTTCAACACACCTTCAACGGCTAGGGCGACTTGGTCTCACGGAGGTTGAAAGGATAAGCCTATATCCCGAGATTGTAGGAACAATATTTGACTTTTTCATACTTAATTATATATAAGGGGAAATGGAGACGGAACATACACTAAGGCTCATACGCACACACACTCTACACAGGCTCTTGTAATCCTCTCCATTATCTTCCAAAGTTGTATTCGTGATCATTATAGTGAAACTTTTAAGGTTGGAGACCTAACTCCCGGGGTTTTTTCCAAAGAGGTTATCACCTCCAAGGTTTTCCTCGTTAACAAATCGTGGTGTCATTATTTCTTTTTTTATGCTTTTGTTTCTTATAGTCGAATTCCATAGTCCCCTCCTTATTGTTCAATCCACACACTAATCAAAGTTAAGATTCTACTCTATTGTTTTTTCTACCAAAACATTATCGCCTATTATTAATTTTGAAACAACGCATTTGGTGTATTTGTGGATGATGTGTCCATAGGTTCCTCCGAGGTCTAGATTGTGTGGAATAAAGGATTAGCCTTTCCCAACCGACTCTAGGACTTAAAAGACACCGATTTCTACTTGAAGATTAATTAAGTGTTGCATGAGTCCATCTCTTTCCGTATTCTTCCCTCTCCCGTACTTCCTCAAAATTCTCTACCCTTCGTCTATACACGCTCTTTCCTCTCCAGATAAGGCAAGTTGGGTGTGCGCTCTCGTTGCCGGCGCTCATTGGTCCACATTCCTGAGGCGGAAGCAGTTCAAGTGCCCGAGCAGTCGTCCATCTGATACGGAATCCAAAATGCTCGGTGCAGAGAAGACTATCCGCAAATCTGGAAGTTCATATCCCTTGGGTCAGCAGCAGAGTGTAAAAGGTGTGTCCATCAAAGAGTTGCGAGCTACACTTGAAGATATTTTTCCTCGCAAGCGGGAGGCCCGGTTGTTTGCTCAGATTGCTAAAGATAAGGAGGACAACTTGCGAATGACAAAGAGATCGAGAAGGGTCCTTATCCGCACCGATGGCAACGATGCTCTTCCGTCCATCCAATGTTGAAGCAGTCGATCAGTCCTCGTAGGTTCTAGAATGTCCACTGTCGGACATGAGTCTGTCGAGTCCAAGTTGGACCAGATTTTGCTTTGCAATAATAAAAATCTTTGTTTCTATTCTTGCTAGACTCGAGACATCACTTGCACACCCGCGTTACACTCGATTGAAATGGTATTATTCCAAATGATCACTTGTGCTGCTCACCGACCAATGCTTTGAAATGGCTAATGTTTAAATTGATCGGAGTGAGAAAATCGACTGATATCCCCATCTTGCGTCCCATATGCTCACACCTCTTTCACCATCTCGTTGTTCGATGAATTTGCACGGATCTTCCTCAAGAAAGCTTAAAGCAAGCAATGAAGACTCAATCTCGTTCGGATCATCCGGTAGGGACTGCGGTTGAAACCTTTCACCCTTAGGAAAACCATTACCTCACCCTCACTAAACAATACCCCTTCGGTTCAAGATCGGCATGTTTTGAAACCCATTTTGCCATCGCCAGAAGAAGAGGGACTATCCTTGAGGCTCCCGTAATTCAAAAGAAGATTGACCGTCTCCAAGCTCAAGAACGACGGAAAGCAATGATTCATCCTAGGGACTAGCTGAAATTCTTCTCTCAAAAACAAAATTGAAAAAAAAGAGAGAGAGATAAAAAAAAAACAAAAATACAAAAAAAAAAAAAAACAAAAAAAAGAAGAGAATAAAAAAAAAAAAAAGAGAGCCTAGTCCCCGGGGATGTCCTACTGGGGCTTCACATCTGTGTCTCCCATCGGCACTCCAAGAGGATATGTTTTGCAATTCTCAAAATTCTCAAAAAGTCCTCAACGTCCCCGAATTTCACCATTCATTCTCTTCATTCGGGATAAGCCCGAACTACGGCGACCTGAGCTCCTCCTATGGAGGGGAACGTAGGCAACCATAAATGGTCCGGTCGAAATCACAAACAGATCTCAGAAAATCCGGTCTCCTCAAGGACCATGCCCATACACTGTTCATCTTTTCGAGTTTGATTCTTGATATCAGTGGGCTTTCTCCTCAGGATTGATAAAAAATATTTGCTCATATCGGCTTTGGCGGTTGACTAACCCGAACATCAATAAAGGGTTTTAAGCAGCTTTGTGATCACCACGAATAAGACAGTTTTTCAAGTGTCTCAACAAGTCTTCTATTTCTACATCATAGGAAGATAGAGCTAAACACCGTGTCGGTCAGCAGGGGCTTTCATACACTTCTCCACACCTTGCGATGCTTATACTCTCTCAAAAGAGTCAAACCTAAAGCGAGAATGTCATATATAAGTCCGGGATTCATTTCCCACCATTCGAAAAATACGCCCCTGCACGTAAACATTTCCGAGTCTTGTCCAGCGACTGATTGACTGCGGTTTGAAATGATGGGTTGCCTCTTCGGCCACAAGATGACTCTGCCTGCGATAAAGCTGCATGGAATGTCCTCAAGCTAGGGCTTTGGTTAAGGTATCCCTCCGGCTCTCCTTACCAGATTCCCTCCAAGATTGCTTTGCATTGTCAACTGGGGCTTCTCCAAGCCGGGATCATTCTCTGCACTTTCTCTGCTGATTGCTATCTTAGACGCGTGATACGCTTTGTCCTCACTAGCAACGGACCTGCTGCAATCTGTACTCCCGGGAGCGTCCTCGACTTGCCTAGATGCGCCATATAATTTCCCTATCTCGTGGCAGAGGGCCCACCTCATTGTAAACACTTTTGTCCCAAACACGATAGAGCAACTGATACAGATATATCCGCTCGTTAAGCCGTGCCAAATCCCTACTTCCTATTCTCCCCAGCTGAGATGGACTTGTGCAACAAAAGATTAATAATGCATAAGCAAGAGGTTAAATAAAATGCAAATTGCCTAGTAGTGTTGTGTCTCCCCCCACAGAGTACAATAAGCAGGTGATCGTAATGTGATCGTGAGGACTGCCCCTCGAATCACAATCTTGGACAAGGATTCCAAACCCTGCAGGTGGCAGACCCCGCTTTTATTATCTTCGTCAAGGCCCGATCTTATCAGCATCATCTGAACGAGCCTTAGCTGCCTCAGCCTCCAAGCAATGCTTGTCGGAAAAGAAAAAAAAAAGAGAAAAGAGCCCCAACTGCCCCAGAAACCAAGCAATAAAGCTCACCAGCCTTGACGAATTCAAAGCCTGTGTTGCAAAGACCTTCCCGTGAACGGCCATCCAACAAGCATCGACAAGTGGTAGCCTCAGCCCCCAAACAATGCTTGTCAAAGAAAGAAGAGCCCCAGCTGCCCCAGAATCCAAACAATAAAGCTCACCAGTCCCGACGACTTCAAAGCCTGTGTTGCAAAAACCTTCCCAGCAGAATCAATGGCAGCCACATCCACCCTCGCAGGTACAATAGCCAACTGAGCATCACCTAACCTCGAAGACCGGCCCTCAGACAAAATCGAGAAAAAAAAAGAGAAAGTCTGTATCCATGTTAGTCTCCCAGGCAGAGCGCAGCAAGATCAACGGCCCCAAAGCACCCAAGAAGCCAACTCCCCAGAAAGCAGAGTCCCCGGCTTACCAAAGCACCCAAGAAGCCAACTCCCCAGAAAGCAGAGTCCCCGGCTTACCAAAGCACCCAAGAAGCCAACTCCCCAGAAAGCAGAGTCCCCGACTTACCAAGCAAAAACCCCAAGAAGCCAACTCCCCAGAAAGCAGAGTCCCCGGCTTACCAAGCAAAAATCCCAAGAAGCCAACTCCCCAGAAAGCAGAGTCCCCGGCTTACCATGCAAAAATCCCAAGAAGCCAACTCCCCAGAAAGCAGAGTCCCCGGCTTACCAAGCAAAAATCCCAAGAAGCGAACTCCCCGTAGCGAGTCCCCCGCTTACCAAGCAAAAATCCAAAGAAGCCAACTCCCCAGAAAGCAGAGTCCCCAGCTTACCAAGCAAAAATACCAAGAAGCAAACTCCCCAGAAAGCAGAGTCCCCGGCTTACCAAGCAAAAATCCCAAGAAGCCAACTCCCCAGAAAGCAGAGTCCCCGGCTTACCAAACAAAAATCCCAAGAAGCCAACTCCCCAGAAAGCGGAGCCCCGGCTTACCAAGCAAAAATCCCAAGAAGCTAACTCCCCAGAAAGCAGAGTCCCCGACTTACCAAGCAAAATTCCAAAGATCAGTAGCCTCGAAGCACAGACAAAAGCAAGGTCCCCGGCTTCCCAAGCAAAGCTCAGGACACAAAAAGAAAAGAAAACAATCAACAAAGACCGTCCAACAACAAAACCGGTAAAAGAACAACAAAAGGGAAGAAGTAGCTTGAGTCCCCCAGCAGCTACACTTATTCCCAGCAGAGCAAAAGAAGTAGCGTGAGTTCCCTGGCAGCTACACTTATCCCAAAGCAGAAAAAAGTGGTATGAGTCCCTTTGGCATCCACAAAAAAGAGAAGCAAAAGAAGTAGCGTGAGTCCCCTGGCAGCTACACTTATCCCCAGCAGAGCAAAGGAGGTGGTATAAGTCCCTCCGACATCCACAAAGAGTAGAAATGGAAGTTGCGTGAGTCCCCTGGCAGCTACACCTATCCCAGCTGAGTAAAAGAAATAGCATGATTCCCATGGCAGCTATACTTGTCTCCAAAGAAGAGAAAAGCAGCAGTAGTGTGAGACCCTCCGGCAACTACCCTGCACCAAAAGAAGTGGTATGAGTCCCTCCGTCATCCACGAAAGACCCGTTGCAGCATGAGACCCTCCGGTAGCTATAACCCGTCAACAGCGATAGCATGAGACCCTCTGGCAGCTACTCGCTAGTACCAGTTGCAGCATGAGACCCTCCGACAGCTACAACCTGGCACCAAAGGCAGCTACTAGCCAAGCTGCAGGTGTCACCCCTCAAGAAGTCACAGGTAAGCACAGCAAAGGTATGAAGATACATCCCTACCCCTTTCTTTCTTATGGATTAGTTTTGGTAATTCCGAACTACGATTTGGCTTGATTCCCTTTTTAAGGGATACGTAGGAATCCTTTCTCAGAAAGGTCCAGCCATCTGATTCCCCAGATTCACCTTGTAGCCCGTCGCCTTATCCCTTGATGCTCATTGGGATTGGGTCTTATTTTTATCGACAACCCCACTTTTTCCAAAAGTGACATTGCCGAGGGGCTCTGTAAGTACGCCAATCCAATTCAAAATCCCTTTTTAGGTGCATTTTAAATGATAAAATTGCACTAAGGGGCGTTTTGGTAAATTCCCGGTCCGTTCCGAGACTTCCGGAAACATTTTATAAGTTTCTCGCGAAGGAAGTATGTTTTGGTATTTTTCCCGAACAAAAGGACCTAAAAGGAATTAATCAGTTTGGACCTTTTAGGTATTAACCCGGAATGTTCCAGAATCTGGTTTTGGCGCCAGAAACAGTTACGGGCGTTCCCAGTCGTGCGACAACTTGAGGCATGGAAAAGCGGAGCGTTGGGTCGTGCGACCAATTAACCCAATTTCCCAATTACGTTTAAATACCAATTTGCTCTCATTTTGTCAATAACAACACACAGTTCACACAGAATTCTCTCACAGATCTCATCTCTCTCTCTCTCTAGACGCAGAAGCTCAATTCTCCTCCAACAACGATCACCTTCCTCCCATCTCCGGCGACAACCTAAACCCAATCAACCGGCTACCTCCTTGGATCGACTTCTCCAACCTAAGCTCTCCCTACGGCCGGCGACCTCAACCTTCACTACCGTTCTACCATCCTCTACCTAAATTCCCTTCTTCTCCGATCTCAAAAACAAGTCCAACCCCAATCCTCCTCACCGGCGACCTCTCCAACTCCCTCTCTCCGGCCAAACCTTCACCTAGCCCCTCCCTATAATCAATCGGTAAATCAATTCCACCTTAACGCCCTTCTTCCCCGATCTATTCTCTCTCACAATCTCTCTTTGAACCTAGCCTTTTCCACCGTCCCACCATCTTCTCCGACCAATCACAACTGCCTCCTTCCTCTGTTTCAGCCAACCTAAGCCTGTAACCGCCACAGCTACACCTCCAATTTCCGACCACTGGTTCCAGCCAACACCGCTCCCCTGTTTCTAAGCGCCCTAAGCCGATCCCAATTCTGCTCAACACACACGCACGTACTGAGAATTGTAAAGCTGTTGAGTCTGTAATCTGAGCCTGTTCCGAAAGCTGATTGAAGATCCTTAAACCTAACTTGGTTTAAGGAATGCGGACTACGAGGGTAACGATCCATTTCTATCTCTCCCGCATTTACTGATTATTTGTTTCATTGCAATTATTCCCCGGACTTGATAATTAGACTCTACCCGTCCCCAATTATCAAGTCCCAACTGCCAATCTCTCTGTTTAATTGTTTAGCTTAGTTTGGTTGATATTCATTATGTGATTGGAATTCTATTTGTCCTTTGGCTAATCTGTTGTTGATTCGTTGGTTTCCGAGTTGTATTGATATTGTGTCGGGATTTGATTTGCTCTCTGTTGGATCTGTGCTCACATTGTAAGGTTCCTGCAGACGGTTAACTCGTGTCACGCGACACAATTGGAAAGTTGGAGTCCTGTGTCACGCGACATAAGTAGCCCTCTGCAGAGACCACATTTCAGTTGTAAGTTCTGTTAATCCTCGATGTAAAGTGGGATGTAGCCTCCCAGAGTCAATGGCTTACAAATTGTATTTTCCCTTTGTTGAGCAATAAAACAAAGCAATTTCATGCATTTTACATATATATTGTTACACATTTTGCACACACATTTGGATGTCTTGAATGTTGAACAATAGAAAGACTCGTCTACGGACGAGGCGTGTTGGGTGAACTCTCGGTTCTTCCCAACACATAACCTGACCCCCGAACCCATTTTCTCTTAACAAAAAGGTTTTCAATGTTTCCTCTTAAAAATGGCGTGGCGACTCCTTATATTTTTTTTCGGCGAGCGTTCATTCAGGATGTAATATTTATCACAATAAAAGCATCCACGACTGCAATTTGTGGTGTTCTCGAAACCCAATCTCAAGCCCATAAAATTATGAGAACTCAGTAAGGAGAAATTAGAAAGTAGAAGAAGAGAATTATTGCATTGTGCTTATGCCCAAACTTTCGACTATTTATACTAATCCATGAGGCTGAGACAATCAACTGGAAAGAGAGCATAAAGCCGTTCTAGAACAGGCAAAACCTATTCTGGAAACCATTCAAATAACGACGTTAAAATATTTAAAATACAATTAATTACCGTTTTAATTAAATAAGACAATTGAACACTCTTGTTTTTTAGATATATATTACTAAAGAAAGAGTAAGTTTTCTCAAATATGTCCTCACTGAAAGAAGTTTCAAAGGAAATTGAAAAGCCAATGAAAGAAAACATCTATTTATACAATTTATAGGGAGTTGCTATTTTGAAAAACTAGTTTTTCCGTAACATTATGGAAAAACTAGTTTTTGGACCCGGTTTACCCATACAACACGCGGGTTAACCGGTTGATAGATTCATTAACAAAATAGACCGCCCTATATAAAATTAAATCCAATGAACACACAGTGTAAAACATAGTTACGTCGCAAAATTAGAGAAATTCATCGAGTTGAACCACAATTCAAGCCATAATTAATACCTTTCAATCAATCTAGGTACTATAGCAATCAATGCCCGCTTCTTCATATAAATTATATTATCAATCGAGATATTCACAGTCATGCTTAATTGTTTCATTCAATCTAGGCACTTTTTCATTAGGTTAAGATGAGTTTTCATTTGAAGATGAAATTGGTAATAATTCGAATTCTTACTAAACTCTTGAAATTGATTAGTTAACATTAT
Organism: Adenophora triphylla var. japonica; assembly: GCA_022495995.1. Classification (NCBI taxonomy): domain Eukaryota; kingdom Viridiplantae; phylum Streptophyta; class Magnoliopsida; order Asterales; family Campanulaceae; genus Adenophora; species Adenophora triphylla. The sequence continues at coordinate 185,113 of JAFEMH010003763.1, forward strand.
GATTGAATTGTTGCAGATAATGATACTGTAATTGATCAAATTCCTCACACAGTTTAAGCTGATCATGAAACAAGTAAGCTAATCTGTAGTACCTATTCTTGGTTTTTGTAATGCCAATGTCTATCTTTGTAATTGCTTGTATTATGAATTATAATGTGCCAAAACCTCTGTTTTTGTTGTGTTGGTGCTTAATTTTTAATGTGCTAGGACTTCTGATATAATGTGCGAACACCTCATTTCTGTTGTGCCAGTGCATATGCTTGTTACTCATTGACATTGCTCGTGCATATAAGGTGCCAATGTTTTTTAATCAATTTGTCAGTACATACGTTAATCTAGTATCAGTACTTGTCTTTGTTTGTTATTGCAATACCAGTGCTTGTATTTGTTACTCATTGCCATTGCTTGTGTTTTTAATGTGCGAGGGTGATGGAGAAAAATCCTCTTGTAATAAAAACCTTGCAAGTGTACAAGTCACCGAAGTAGCAATATACAAAATAAGGGTCGAACCACAGAGACTTGAGTGAATACAAGTGAGTCTAATTAGCAAAAAGTAACCAAGGGGGGATTTTTGTTTTTGATTGATTAAAATAAACTAAATTGAAATAGCAAATAAATTAACCTAATGATTAAGGATCACAAAATAAAGCAAGGATTTAATTCAAATTTTGACAACGAGATTCACGGATTGGGTTTCACAATATATTCATGTTATGCTATTTTATTAATGAAGTCATCAATTTCATTCTAGGGTCATTCACAAAATCATGAGTTGGGACGGTTTGGTGTGCGATTTGCAACTCAAATATTCTCCTTTTATTATACTTCCAGTTACGTATTTATAATAATTGAAGAACTCATGAAGATCAAAAGAATGTATGAACCCAGATCCAATTAAATTCAGTTACGTCCTCAATTAGATCTAAGTAGTAAAATAGTGGTCAATGTATCTATGTTCGAGTTATTGTAACAATGGATACACACAAATTCTAGGGCCAAAAGTATCTTAACATAAATCTGAAACCCTAGAACAAATTAAGAATATTTTACTACTCTAGAATGATATTGATTTAAGAATTAAAAACTATAGCATAACGATCATGTATTGTTACTACCAATCCGCAAATCAAATAACTTAGCTACTCATACTCATAATAAAAATCACAACAATGGAGTAAAGAAACATAAAACCTGGAGTTCTGATCTTGGAATAATGAAAATCCTCTAGCCCTAAAATAATGCATAACTTAAAACTACTAATAATGTTTTCTATTTATAATAGGGTTCTAAAAAGAGATACAAATCTTGGAATCTCTCTAATCCTTGCCAAATCTGTCGGAGGAGCGTGCTAAAACCACAGAGGGCGCGATCACCCCCTCCAAGGGTGTGATCGCGCGGTGGCACTGATGCAGAAGGGAGCGGTCGCTCAAGGGGAAGCGGTCGCCCTAAATCTCTGTAAAAAGGGCGCGATCGCGCAGTAATGAGGCGGTCGCTCCCTTCCATTATTTGCTTCTGTTGACTTTTCTTCCTTGCCTTTACTGTCCGTTCCACTTTTTACCTTAATTCGTCATATCAGTACAAAGTCCATCTTTTCTCTTTTATTTTCCTGCATTACAAAATACTAGAAAACCATATCAAAATACCAAATAACCCGAGGATTTAGCATGAAATAAGTCCGGAAGTACCTAATTTAGATGTGTAAAAACACATCCATCACAGGGCCTCTGATATAATGTGTCAGCTCCTATTTCTATTGTACCAGTGCATGTGTTTGTTTCTCATTGAAATTGCTTGTGCATATAAGGTGCCAATGTTTTTTAATCAATATGTAAGTACACATGTTTATCTAGTATCAGTACTTGTCTTTGTTACTCATTGACATTTCTTGTGTTTTTAATGTGCTAGGGCTTCAGATATAATGTGCCAGCACCTCATTTCTTTTGTACAAATGCATGTGTTTGTTTCACAATGCCATTTCTTGTGCTTATATTGTGCCAATGTATATTAATGAATGTGCCAACACAAATGTTTCTATTGTGGCAGTGCTTGTCTTTGTTACTCATTGCCATTTTTTGTGTTTTTAATGTGTCATGGATTCTGATATAATGTGCCAACACCTCATTCTGTTGTGCCAATGCATGCGTTTGTTTCTCATTGACATTGTTTATGCATATAAGGTGGCAGTGTTTTTTAATCAATGTGCCGAAAACACGTTTATCTAGTACCAGGACTTGTCTTTGTTACTCATTGACATTGCTTGTGTTTCTAAGGTGCCAGGGCTATAATGTGTCAGTACATCATTTATGTTGTGCCAGTGCATATGTTTGTTTCACAATGCCATTATTTGTGCTTATATGACGCCAGTGTAAATTAATAAATGTGACATCACCTTAATTCTGAAGTGCCAGTATTCTTGTTAATATAATGCCTTTATGTTAGGCCCAACTGGTAGGAAAACAGGTTATAGGGGGAGGGGTGAATAGCCCGATTAAATTTCTTTTGAAAACTCTTTGAAAATTACCAAGTAATTTATCAAATGAAAAACCGTTGTTAACTGGTTATGCAACAGATAATATATTTCCGGTTTACACACACAAAAAGGGTTAGGTAAAGGAGTTTCAAGAAAAAGTTAAAGAGTCATGCAAGTTGTATTCCAGTAGTTAAAACAAAACAAGGCAATAATAATTCAAAAGGTATAATCAGTGATAGAGCATAACTGGTTACAGGACAAGAGTAATGAGCAAACACAAAAATAAAGAGACACGGTTGTTTGGAGAGTGTCACAGTGTTAATGAACTGCTACGTCCTCTACCATGTTTGGTCAAAACTTGGATTTGTAAAATGTGCACTATTAATGTCACTAGTCTATTACAAGTTGCAACCCTTAACCTATGAAGAAGGTTAAAGGCTGCTTAAAGGAAATTGATCACTAATGGATCATGATACAAGTATGACCAAGTGTATTCAAGAGATGTGTTCACAAATTGAACTGATTTCTCTTAGGTGTGTAGTGTGATCAATCAATGTGTTTCAGACATAGTATTGTTGGGAAACACTTACAGGTATTGATTAAGGACAAAATGTCTTGAACTTAAATGCTTGAAGTATTTCAGCACTTGTAGTTTTTGACAATTCTTCTCTCAAAGTCTTCAATGCACCAACCATCTTCAATGCTCTAAGGAAGGTGTTTATAGTTGTCTTCAAATGGAGCTGTTGTCTTGAAGGGGAGAAGATGACATGGACTAACAAGTATTGAATGAAAATATTTTCTCCACTAAATGCTTGAGATTTGAAGTACAAGCATGCTTGAAATATCAACTAGGTAAGAAGGTTGTTATGAGTACTAGTAACTTGAACATTCCTTGAAGTAGTTATTTGTCAGGCAACAGCATGATATTCATAGCAACTGCTCTACCAACTTTAGCTAAGTAGCTGAGATCAATTAATGCTAGGTCAAACTGATATGGGAAGCTTGTTGAGCAAGCCTGACTGACTACATTAACTGATTGGGTACATATGACCGGTTTCATTATATCAATAGGCTGTGACCTGTTGATCAGTTAACGGGAGCATCATGAACGGTCAAAGGGGTCAATCGGTTTAGATATGTCAAACTTAACTGATTTAACAGGTTAACCATTTTCTTCTTGTAATAGGTGAAATTACCCGGATTCGCGCGAGCGAAGCGGTTGTCTTTTGCGAAGGTTTGGTGTCTGAGACCTCGCTTTTCGGGAAGGAGAGGAGTCGCCACGCGGTTTTTTTATTTTGAGCCCAAACGTTGAGAAACGGCTTTTACGAAAATGGTGTCGTTTTTATTGGTAGCAAAAACTTAGGAAAAAGCTTTGAAAATGGGGGGTCATTTTTATTGGTAGCAAAAATGAGTAAAAATCTTTTTTGGTACCAGAGATTGTTAGGTTCGGAGGTCACGTTACGTTTCGGGAAGAGTATTACGAGATCACCCGAAACGCCTCGTATGACGAGTCTTTCTACCTTTCTCGAAAATGTGTGCGTGTGTGTGTTTGCATTTTGAAATGGGGGCTTGAATGACAAGCTTAATCTTGGTTTGAATGTCAAACGTTGATTAGGTGACTTTGTTTGAAAAGGCGAGCGTTTGAATGACAAACGTCGGTTTTGGAAGTTTTTAGGAAAAAGTGGCGCGAATGCTGATTTTAACTGTTTATCTTAAGTGTCAAAAGTTGACTTTTAAGAAAAGAGCGTTTGAATGTCAAATGTCAGATTTTGAGTTTTGAAGATGAGTGTTTGGATGCCAAACGTCATTTCGCGCATTTTGAAAGAGAGTTCGAAGGTCAAACTCCGGTTTTGAACTGGGCATTACATTGTTAACGATTTTAACGAGAAAAATGTATTAAATGATTTTGAATGTCAAATGTTGGATTTTAAGTTTGGAAGATGAGTGTTTGGATGCCAAACGTCATTTTGCGCATTTTGAAAGAGAGTTCGAAGGTCGAACTCCGGTTTTGAACCGGACATTATATTGTTAATGATTTTTACGGGAAAAAACGTATTAAATGACATGTAATCAACGAATCGGGTTGCGACTCGGACTTTGAAAAGTAAAACTATCACGATCCAAATGGGTCGGACTTTGTAAATGACAGTATTTAAAGTGCAGTATCAACAGAATCAAACGATTCGGAATTGTAAATGACGATCGACGAGCCAAACAACTCGGAATTGTAAAGTACGATCGACGAGCCAAACGACTCAGAATTGTAAAGTACGATTGACGAGCCAAACGACTCGGAATAGTAAAGTTGCATGAAATATAAATGACGTTCGACGGATCGATCGATTCGGAATTGTAAATGACAGAAATTTAAATGGAACGGGGCCGGAATGCCGTTTTAACCCGAGATTACTTCTCTTACGGGAAGAGAAGAGGATCTAGGGGCTAAAATGTATCGGACCCCGTTAGACGGAGGCGTCTACATTTCAAAGACGTTCGTCCGAAATGGTTATAGCGACTGGCGCATAAACCGAGGCGGAACGAGAGATTAAGGAGAGGGAGTTATACCTATGGCTAGGGTTGACTCCTTTGGCTCGAGGGGTGTATACGGGATACAGAAAGTGGTTTGGGATGGTGTTTTAAGGTGGTGAGGGGCATATTTGATCGAAATACGAAGGTTTCAAGCGAATCGAGACGAAACGGGGGCTCGGGAAGGGGTGAAATTCAGTTGGGCCGTGGATATGGTGAATTTGGAGAGTGATTTTGTTGTTACAAATGGCTTTGACAGCCCTTGTATTTATAGGTGAAATTTCAGCATGAGTCCGGACGGACTTAGCTTGAAATCCAGGGGGTTTTGTGAAATTTTGGAAATTGGAGGGACTTGCTGTCAATTTCTGAAAGTTTGCAAAGGAGTCCGGTCGGACTGAGACTGCATACCAGGGGTATTTTAGTCTTTTCTCCTTGATTTTTGATTGAAGGGTGACTAGAGGGAGGTGGCATGCGTGCCACGTGTCTCATGACTCACCAGCCTTGTGGGAGTTCCTTTCCGGCTCCCGGTTTTGTCCGTTTTTTAAAATAACAGTCCGGAAAATGTCCGAAACGCCTCCGGAAAGTGCCGCAAGTGCATTTTTCAGGGAAAGCCATACTTTTACGTGCGATGACGTGTGTTAAGTACGTTTCGATGTTGGGATGCACAGGGCATTCCCGGGACGTCTCGTTGGCTTGGCAACGGGGAGCTTAACGGGTTCCGATTAACCATGGAGCGGGCCAGTTAACGGATTCCGGTTAACTTTTAACGGATTTTGACGATCCGGATTTGGGTACTTACAGTTAGCCCCTCAGCGACGTCTCTTCCGAAGGAAGTGGGGTTGTTGAAAAAGATAAGGATCCAAATCGGAATGCCTTACTTTGAAAGACCTGGGCGGTCAGCTGGCTGGACCCTTAGCGAAAGGATTCCTACGTATTCCGAGCGGGAATCAAGCCGGTCGTAGTTCGTAGGTGCAAGGAGCCATATGTGGGGACCTTGACCTGAGCAAGACTGTTGGGAGGCATCTGAACCTGAGATTTTTGAAACCTTCGAGGGCGTGTGGCGCCTCAGACCAGAGTTGCTGGAGATTACGAGGGCGTGTATCGCCTCAAACCAAAGTTGTTGAATCATACGAGGGCGTGTGGCGCCTCAAACCGGAGTTGCTGAATCATACGAGGGCGTGTGGCGCCTCAAACCGGAGTTGTTGGATCATACGAGGGCGTGTGGCGCCTCAAGGCCGGAGTTCTTTGAATCATACGGCGTGTGACGCCTCAGGCCCAGGATTCTTGAATCATACGAGGGCATGTGGCGCCTCAAACCGGAGTTGCTGAATCATACGAGGGCATGTGGCGCCTCAAACCAGAGTTGCTGGATGCGTTTATCCTGAGACGGAGGCATTCGTGCCTTTGGTGCTGGACTTACGATGACGGCCAGGTTTATCCTATTGGGGATAGGGTGGCAATGATGGGAATGGTTGTGTTAAACTGGCGTTATTAACAACTCGAAAGGATTAACGTTTCTTCTTTAGAATCCTGTTGGGGATGAGCGTTCGGGCTTACCTTGATGGCCGAAGAGGGATTGTTATGCGGTCTTACCTTGATGGCCATTGAGGTGGGACGATCGGGCTTACGACTGGCGGCCAGGGAAGTGAACGATGGTGAAAACCGATAGGAATTTTGATGTCGGGAGACGGAATTGTAACTGGAATGTCCGGAGAAGGGATTGAGCATTTGAATGTCAAACGTCAACTTGAGATGGAAGTGAGCGTTTGAATGTCAAACGTCGACTGGGGATTAAGAATTTAACGTCGGGAGACGAGCGTTAGTGAGGACTAACTGGGAATTTAACGTCTGGAGATGAGCGTTAGTGAAAACTAATTGGGAATTTAACGTCTGGAGACGAGCTCTAGTGAGGACTAACTGGGAATTTAACTTCTGGAGACGAGCGTTAGTGAGGACTAACTGGGAATTTAACGTCTGGAGACGATCGTTAGTGAAAACTAACTGGGAATTTAACGTCTGGAGACGAACGTCAGTGAAAACTAACTGGGAATGGATCCTCGGGTTGGGGCTTTTGACTTTGCTATGCGCCTTTGTCGAAATTGACTAGGATGTAGTTCAATTGACACCACGGGTAGATGACATAAAAATTTTGGTTTCAAAATTCCATGCCTAGATGTGTTTTCCAAATTTAAAGCATGTTTAAATCGGGACGGAGTAAACTTTCGAAATGTTCGAAAGGATTCGAAAGTTCCGAATTCGACGGAGTTTTCGAAGGGCTTTGAAAGTTCCGGATTCGACGGAGTTTTCGAAGGGTTTTGAAAGTTCCGGATTCGAAGGAGTTTTAGAAGGGTTTTTGAAAGTTTCGGGTTCGACGGAGTTTTCGAAAGGCTTTGAAAGTTCCGGATTCGACGGAGTTTTCGAAGTGCTTTGAAAGTTCCGGATTCGACGGAGTTTTCGAAGGGTTTTGAAAGTTTCGGATTCGACGGAGTTTTCGAAATGCTTTGAAAGTTCCGGATTCGACGGAGTTTTCGAAGTGCTTTGAAGTTCCAGATTCGACGGAGTTTTCGAAATGCTTGGAAATTTTGGACCGTTAATATTCCAACCGGGATGGAATATTTTAGGAAAGGAATGAGAACTGTATCTGCATTGCATCATTTTGACATGCGTTCGTGCACTCTGATGATGTTGCTTCCGTACTTTACGTATTCTTGCTTTGTTCACCTGCAGGGACGAGGGACGGTTGATGTTCGCAACCAGAAGAGTCGGGGAGCCTTCGAGGCAGTGCGACCGCTGTGGGAGATATTCCCGGACGAGGCTCGAGATGGGGAGAGGAGTCCACGACAGCTTGTGGTTGACTCCGGCTTGACTGGATTTATTAGCACGAGCCGCGGTGGGCGTGACGCGAGGGCGAGGTCCATGTACGTAGCTACGAGCGAATGCGGTGGGGACACGACCCACACTTTGCATGTCAGGTGGGAGGAGGCGACGGTGACTCCTGCGGCTTTCTTTGCTATCACTGGGTTGCCGACCTGGGCAACGCGCTGGTGTGGGTGGATGGTTATACCCCGGGGCAGTTGTCGGAGCTGCTGGGTTTCGATATCACCGATGCCAGGGGCTTAGGTATTCGGTACAGGCCGATGGAGATGCATCTGAGGACAGGCATTGTTGATTATGGGGAGGGGTCCCCGAGGATGGCCGCTGAGCATCTGGCTCGAGGGTTCCTATGGTTCGCGTTGTCAGCGACTTTGTTCCCGACTTCTGACACGTCCTGTCACTTCCCTTTGCTCGGGTCGCTGACAGACTTGGATGCCGTGAGGGGGTACGTATGGGGGGAGGCTGGACTGGCCGAGCTCTATCACGCCTTGGACAGGTTCTCGCGGGGAGAGGAGAGCTCCTTGAGCTGTTTCTCATTTGCTTTGGATGTAAGTTCACGTCTTTTTCTCTTCCTTGTCTCTTTTATGTACTCGTATATATCTGCTCTGTAGCTGACATAACTTTCCATTTGCTTGACAGGTCTGGTGCTATGAGGTGTTCAGCCCACAGCAGTGGGATATTAGGGAGGCATACCAGTCCTTGTTCCCTGCCATGCTGTCTTGGCACAAGAGGGCGAAGGAGGCGGTGTCATCGAGGGTGGGTACTCGGCTGTCATACAAGGAGGTGTCTCTGGCCCTGAGCCGGGAGTTCTTCTAGCGGTCCAGCTGACCTGGTGGAGTCGGTTCCATATGGGCGTGGTTCAGGTTGCTAGTGAGGTTACGAGGCGGCGGAAGCTCCTGGTGGGACTTCACTGCGATGCGATGTATCTGGGGGAGAGGGTGACCCGTCAGCATGGCCCGGGGTCCCTTCCGATGGTGCCGGTGGATCCGCCTCTGCACATGCAGCATCCTCTGTCGATGCCGATGGAGGAGTTGGAGCGGTATAGACAGGGTGTGTTCTATAGCGAGTATGTCATAGCGGGAGCCGACTATGACACTTTCTTGAGGATGAGGATGAGGAGCCCGCAAGTGCAGCACAGGGAGGGCGAGGGCCCTGTATATCCCCGAGATCTCCCGCTCCCACGCGCTAGGCTGGCGTACGAGGGGCTGGACGGTTCGCGCAGGCGGTTGGTGATCCAGATCCCGGAGGAGCCGAGACCTCAGTACAGGGTGGACCCCAACGCTTCGGTGAGTACTTTTTATTTTTTGCATTTGATAGTAGCATTCTACAAATGTTGCATTTGTACTTTCTGCTTGTCTTTTGATGACTTTCCTAGTTTGCAGGTGTCTGGCCGTACGTATAATCAGGCCATGAGATAGTTGGACGGGTGGGCCAACTACACTAGGAGGCTCGTGGCGTTCTATTTATTTAATCAAAAATAAATAAACTGAAACATGCATGAAAAATTGAACTAGTCAAAATTTATGCTTATATGCACTGATTATTAATTAATTGCACTGTTGCACGAGCCGGGGCGGAAGAGGTGTTGGCTTTGGTTAACTGAAACCATGGGAGCACGCAGATTCACAAAGGCATGAACAAGGCTTGGTTTGGAATTGTTTCCAATTTAGGAGCAGCTAGCTGCAGAGTTGACCAAGTCAACTGCAGAGAGAGTCTGGCCGGACTGAGAATGAAATTCCAGAGTCTTTTAAATTGCAGTTTTAGCTTTGCAATTCGTAAGAAACTGCGCCTTTGCTTTGATCAGTTGGCTGAATTTCTTTCCAATTCCTAAGGCTTCCTTCACTTTCTTTCATGGCTCCTTTTCCTAAGCTATCGTCTCGGATGCAAGAACGATACTTGGAAAGTTTTCAGTCGTGGGTACGGAACCATACGAGGCAAAACAAGGGGTTTTTTGAAGGTTGTTACGGGATGAAATCTGTTTGGGCTTTGAAGGAGCTCATGCCAGATTGGGATCTTTTGAGAGCAGCGGCTCGCTTCTGGGATGTACGGAGGAATGTGTACAGCTTTTCATACAACAAAATCACTCCTACGTTCGAAGATTTTCGGGCCATTCTGGGAGGACCTGAGACGGAACAACTAGTTCTTCCGTATCTTTGGTGGCATAGCCCTTTGTTGAGAAGCTAGTGTATCTGCTTGGTATCTCGGCTGGAGAAGCATATGGGATGCTGATATTGAACACTGATTATGTTGACATTTTAGGACTGCCTGATAGATTTTCTGGAGCTGAGGGAAGCGTCTTCGTGTGGGACGCGTTTGCTATGTGCGCGATCGCTACTCTGTTTACGTTCACGTCCCTGGGTGTGTGCCATCACAATGTACTGGACCTGGTGAGGCAGTGTCGGAACGGGGGAGACATCGTGCCTTTGGTCTTGGGCGAGATGTTCCTGGGCATAGGTCGGATGGCGACCGGCAGCCGATACATGTGGGGAGGGAGTCCCGCTATGCTTACCATGTGGTTGAGGGAGAGACTGCGGATGATGCCCGAGGTGCCAATGTCTTGTGATGCTTGGTCCTTTTCTCGACGTCCTTTGGTGATAGGGGGAGATCAGGCTAAGCTGGAGCTCTGGATGGCCAGACTCCGCACGCATCACTTGCGATGGTGGGTTCCCAGCTGGAGATTCTGAACTTGTCGGATCGCTCGGGAGGGTCTATTGCTTGTCGAGTGACGGGGCTATCTCGGACGTCTTTCTACATTCCATCATTGGTTAACGGACGATGCAGCTGGGCCGAGGTGCCATTGACGGGCTTGAGTCATGCCGCTACCTTCGAGGTAGGATATCTGCTGATGGAAGATCCTTCGATGCTATTGCTGCTCACACGGTGGTGGCAATACACGTCCTTTCCTGCCAGGGTTCTCTTTCACCGGAGAGGGGGCACTGTTCTGTCTATGCAGCATCTAAACTGGTATGAAAAGTGTATAGGGGAGACACAGATGGCTATCTTGTGGAGACAGAGTGAGTTGTTGGGTGCTGATCACCTTGACAGCTCGACCTTGAGGAGGACCGAAGCGGGGGCTAACCCTCGGGATCGTACTGGGAACGACATGGCTGACTATGAGGCCAATGCTGATCGGGAGGCCAATCAAAGCACGGTCATGATGGCTCGAAGCGAGGTAGCTCGAGACAGAGCTAGGGAAAGGGCTGCATTGACAGCTACAGGTTTGACGGAGGCGTTGGAAAGGGTCCCTGAGCCAGGTAGAAGGACTACCGGAATATTCCCTGTGAAGGTGAAGAACACTCACCGTGGGAAAGGGAAGGGGAAGAATGATGAAGGACCAAGTTTGGGAAACTAGGTTGACCTTGCTGTCCAGAGTATCCACCCACTGTCATTGCAGACACATTAACTGATTAATGTTTTATTGTAGTTTTGCTAGCGTGTAGCGAGTCAAGAGTTGACCGTGCTTGAACTTATCAAAGATTGTTTTAACCGTAATGAATTTGTAGGTTAATTGAAAAGAGTTTTTCGAAACACAAGCAATTGTGCTTATTTTTTTTTATTTTTTGAGACCGAACCAATGATGGCTGCCTACGTTCCCCTTTTATAATTGGACTAAGGGGCTCAGGTCACCGTAGTTCGACACTTTTAGGTGAATTTGAGAAAAACAAAGACAACAGAAGTGTGACCCTGTTTTTTACCTGGATCATTAGCGGGAATGTATCCAGTTGGGTATTACTCTTTTAGCACTTTAATTTTACTGAGGGGTGGTGTATGGGGAAGGAGAGTTGACTCGTGCTCTTCCTCAAACGAAGTATCTGCGGAGCTTGCTTCCGTTCACGGGGTTAACGAAAGGGTTCCCGTCCAAATCTGCTAACTTCATGGCTCCTCCGGAGAAGATTCTTTGTACCATGAACGGTCCTATCCAGGTAGGCTCCCACTTTCCGAGGGGATTGGTTTGCGTAGGAGGCTTTTCCTTTAGCACCAAGCCGCCTTCTCTGATGTCTCGTATCTTGACTTTCTTGTCGAATGCTCGGGCCATTCTGCTTTTGTAGGCTCGAGTGTGTTCCATGGCTTTCAATCTGCGCTCGTCGAGTAGAGCAAGTTCGTCATGACGGCTCTGTAGCCATTCGACTTCATTGATCCCGTTATCCAAGAGGACTCGGAGGGATGGAATTTCCAGTTCCACGGGTAGCATTGCTTCCATTCCGTAGGTAAGCGCGAACGGAGTCTCCCCTGTGTTGGTTACGGCGATGTTACGTATCCCGGAGGGCTAGATGTAGCTTTTCGGGCCAGTCCCGACCTCTAGTGGTCATCTTTCGATTATCATGGCGAGAGTCTTGTTTGCTTTGCCTCTCTTGCACCATTGGTTTGTGGTACGTAAGGAGAAGACTTGTGACGCGTGACTACGGGTCGGTCAGCAGTTGGTCACAATCTCCCTTGAAGTGAGTCCCATTGTCGGATATGATCTCGTTGGGCACTCCGTATCGGCACATGATGTTCTCTTTGATGAACTCGACCACCTTCTTAGAATTCAGTACCTTGTACGATCTGGCTTCTACCCATTTGGTGAAGTAGTCGACTGCGACTAGAATGAACTCGTGACCATTGCTCCCTGGTGGAGTGATCTTGCCAATGACGTCGATTCCCCATGTGGCAAAAGGCCATTATGTAGTCATGCAATAGAGTTCATGCGGAGGGATGTGATTGAGGTTGGAGAACCGTTGACATTTGTCGCAGCTTCGGACGAACTGGATGCAGTTTGTTTCCATAGATATCCAATAGTATCCCATATGGAGAATGATCTGTGTCAATGCTCGGGCGTTCATGTGCGGACCACAGGTTCCGCTGTGAACTTCGTTCATTAGCTCGCTGGCTTTTTCTTTGTTTACACACCGAAGGAGTGGTCCTTGGTGGCGCTTCTTGTACAACATACCCCCCAGAATGACGAAATGGGATGCCAGGCATTTTAATGCCATCATGTTTTTGGCTTTGATTCCTTCTTTGTATTTTCCATCTTCACATGTGAAGGAAGCTTCTCCATTTTGGAGGTACTGGTGTATTTGATTGTACCAGGGTTCGTCGATCGTTTCATTTTTTATTTCGATCTCACAGCAATAAGCGGGTGTTTCCCGTCTGCCTATTCTGAGGGGTTTTACTGATTTCCCATCGAGAATTTCGACAAGAGAGGCGAGGTTGCCGGGGCATCGCGAAGCGGTTCTTGTCTCTGGCAAATAGTGGAAAGAGATGTCCTTGAGCGAGCAATGAGCTCCTCCATGTATGCGTGGTACTTACGGAGACGAGAATCTACCATTTTCCATTTGTTGGACACTTGATTGATGATCAATGCCGAGTCTCCGTATACTTCTAGTTACGAGATGTTGCGCTCGAGGCGGCTTCCGGACCGGCTGCCTGAGCTTCATATTCTGCTCCATTGTTGGTTGTTTCAAAATTCAGTTTGATGGCTATGGGAGTATGCTCATCCTTGGGATCGACAAGGAGCATTCCAATACCATTCCCCTTCTTGTTGGCTGCCCCATCGAAGAAGAGTTGCCAGCGGTTTGCGCTGTCGAGTGAAAAGATTCCGTCATCTGGAAATTGCGGATCAGGACCCTTGGGTTCACTGCTTGGGAAGTCGGCCAACTGATCTACCATTACTCTGCCCTTTGTTGATTTTCTGACCATGTACTTGATGTCGAACTCAGCTAGGAAGAATGACCACTTGGCTAGTCGCATTGACAGGGATGGCTTGTCAAAGAGATATCGGACGGGGTCCATTTTGGAGACCAGGAGCACTGAATGTGACTGCATGTAGTGTTTCAGTTTCTCGACTACCCATACCAAGGCGGTACAATTCTCTAGCGCTGAGTAGCTGAGTTCACTTCCTTGAAGTTTTCGGTTTACGAAGTAGATTGCATGCTTAACTTTGGAATCTTTCTGTTCTTGTGCCAGCATTGCTCCGATTGACGTGTACATTGCGTTAGGTAGGAGTAATGGCTTGTCTTCATGTGGCGGGCACGGGGTGGGGGATTCACCAAGTAGGTCTTGATTTTCTCGAAAGTTTGTGGCACTCGGAGTCCCATTTGATGTTGGCATTCTTCTTCATCGGTTTGAACATTGGCTCGCGAGAAGATGTCAATTGGTTGATGAAGCGGCGATGTCTTGAAGTCTTCCCATAAAACTCTTTACTTCCGTCAAAGTACGAAGCGGCTTCATGTCGATGATGGCCTTGATTTTTTTGGGATCGGCTTCGATACCTCTTTCTGTAACCATGTACCCCAGTACCTTACCACGCTTGATGCCGAAGGTGCACTTGGCAGGGTTCAATCTCATGGAGTGCTTTTTGAGTCTGTTGAAGAACTTTCTTAGATACTGTCATGTGCTTTGCATGTCGATCCTCTGGAGTGGATGATCATGTCATCGGCATATACTTCGATTTCCTTGTGAATCATGTCATGGAAGAGGGCGTTGCACCCGTAGTAAGTAGCCCGGCATTCTTTAGACCGAACGGCATGATCGTGTAGCAGTATGTCCCCCACGGAGTGGTGAAAGCAGTCTTAGCTTGATCTTCCTCGGACATTTTGATCTGGTTGTATCCGGCAAACCCATCCATGAAGGACTTTACTTTGAAATTTGACGTGGTGTCGACTAACATGTCGATGTTAGGCAGTGTGAAATCATCTTTAGGGATGGCCTTGTTGAGATCCCAGAAATCCACACAGCATCTGACCTTTCCATTGGCCTTGGTGACCGTCACGATGTTGGAAAGCCAGGTCGGGTACTCAATCACTCTGATGAAACCAACTCGGAGCATTTTCTCAATCTCTTCTTTAACTTGCAAGGACCACTCTGGCTTGATCTTGCGCAGCTTCTGTTTGACAGGCTTGGATTCGGGATCCAGGGGAATTATGTGCTTCACGATCGAGGGATCGAGTCCTGGCATGTCCTGGTATGACCAGGCGAACACGTCAACATACTCCCGGAGGAGGTTTATCAGGGCTTCTTTTTCTGCATCGGCGAAGAAACTTCCCACTTGTGTCTCTTTAGGCTCTTGCACTGACCCCAGGTTCACTTTGGTCATAACCTCTTCGGCAGCTTGGGCCCTGTTGTCCTCTTGGTCAACTACACTCTTGAGAACTTCCTTAATGTATTGTTCATTTAATGTGTCTGCTTCTTTATCAATTGAGTTATTAACGTCTTTTAAGTTGTTTGTTAACTTATCAGTTGTTAAAGTGGCCATGAGAGGATACTCCGAAAGGTCAGAATTTTCATTAAATGAGAATGGAAATACATGGTTGGCTACATTATCATAGTCTTCCGGCGTAAGGCCGTTGGACAACTCAGAGGACTGGACTTTTACAAGGACTGACTCAGAGGGTTCGAGACAGGGTTTAGGGAGATGTGGGTGCAGGCCCAGCTTGTCTTCCATTTAAATGCACGGCTTGCCCTTGGTCCGGTGAAAGTTACCCGGTTCTTCAGTGGCATTGCTGGATGCTTGATGAGGGTTCAGGGATCGAGAGGCTTGGCTTCTGCTGTCCCAATCATGGCGATCATGATGTTTTCGGAGCCCAGGTCAATCAGGTTTGGCACCTCCATGACTTCTTTAAAAAGACTCTGTAGAGCTGGTCCACTGAGAGCGTCTTCTATGAATTCTGGTTCCTTCTGCTTTGGAGCTACTGTCTCGAATGTGGTCTCGGCGGCTGATCCGAACAGTCTGTTTCCCGTGGAGAGTGTCTTGAGTTGCTCTTCCAAGTCTGGGATTCCCTTGAATGTGTACTCGTGCTGGACTGTGGTGGCAGTTGGTCCAGGTAGAGCTGTGATGTCGAGGAACGCTCCCCTTATCAGATTGGCCTTGAGTCCTCTGAAACGTTTGAGGTCCCGTGCTAGATTTTCCATCCTTTCTGTAGTCTCTGTGCTGACTATCCCTGCTTCTTTCTCATCTTCATCAGTTCCGCTGTCGGTCCCCTCAGTTCTGCTGTCGGTCCCCTCAGCTCTGCTATCGGTTCCCTTGTCGGTCCCCTCAGCTCTGC
Organism: Adenophora triphylla var. japonica; assembly: GCA_022495995.1. NCBI lineage: Eukaryota > Viridiplantae > Streptophyta > Magnoliopsida > Asterales > Campanulaceae > Adenophora > Adenophora triphylla. The sequence continues at coordinate 201,007 of JAFEMH010003763.1, forward strand.
TATCGGTTCCCTTGTCGGTTCCCTCAGTTTTGCTGTCGGTTCCCTTGTCGGTCCCCTCAGTTCTGCTGTTGGTTCCCTAGGTGAAGTAATGAGCGAGGTCGAAACTGTAAGGTCGGAGGTTAGGTGTGCCGTCGGAGGTTCCCCTTTTGCGGGCTGCTGCCTTGGTGCGGGCGAGCCTTTTGTCTTCCCTGATGTCAGCCGGTGTTGGCACGTAACCAAACCCCTGGACCGTGGTGTGGTCCTTGAATTCGATGACTTGGTGTTGGCCTTGTAACCTTTTGCCGAGCCCCAGTCCCGGGATGAAGCTCATGAGTTTCATCATCTTCATGGCGGGAGGAATCTTGTCTTGAAACAGTGGAAGGTCCACGTAGCATATTTGGATCTTGGAGGTCTCCTGAGTGAATCCAGTTAATGCCATGTCGTCATTGTGCTTGATTTCTAACTGGAATGTCGTTGGTGCTAGTCCCCTCGGTGGTGACGCTGTCGCCGTAGACTGTGGTTAGCTCGTTGCCTTGCATGAACTTGAGGCACTGGTGAAGGGTGGATGCCACGCCATTGATTTGATGCAGCCAGGATGCCCCGGATGGGCTGTGAAAGTGATTGGAATGTCTAACACTTGGAATTCGGTGGGGATCATCCGCTTGCCGAACCGGATGTTAAGAGTAGCAACCCAGAAGCGCACGGGAAGTCGAGTCATAGGCCTTGACGGTGTGGGTGAAGGCTTCGAATCTGTAGGCTTGATGTCAAGCAGGTCCATCATCTTGGCGGGCAAGACATTTATTCCGAAACCTCCGTCTACCAACACGCGGGGAAGGCGACGCTCGTCCAGCTGGACTGTGATGTAGAGTGGCTCATTGTGATCAGCCCCAAATTTTGGAAGGTCCAAATCTGTGAAGGTAATAATGTTGCCGTAGTGGATGTTGCCGATCATCTGAATGACTTCGTCTGGGGTTGCGTCCGCGGGGACCATGGTACGGGCCAGACTTTCCTCTAGCTTGAGCTTGTGAGGATATGAAGATGTGAGTAGGGACCAAAGGGAAATGTTCGCATGGAGTGCGCTTGGCAGTGAGGATCGGGTCCTCTTTCGGGGAACCTGCGTCTTCGGGTGGCCGGGTTGCGGTTACGGCTCCGTCAGCTTTTTGGTGTCATTAGGTGGTAGTGCATGGATTTGACCCGATCGGGTTAAAACGCTGACATCAGGCTTGGCTCCTTCTGAACAGGCCGCTCTAAGTTGAGCCATAGTCAGAGGAGGATTCCTCGTAGCATACGGCCACATGTCTTCCCTCAATTCATTGACTGTAGATGAATTTCCTGGGGCTTCGGCAGCTTTACGGATTCTGTCGCAGGATACCGGCTTGGGTGCCTCCGTGGGGAGGTAGTTTGTGGATTGCCGCAGCTGTTCGAACATCAGTGCGCAACAGTGGTTGCCGAGCTGAGCGTGCGTTGCGGCCCTCCGGGAGGTTGGAGAGTTCTTGGTTCAGGCGAACAGTCTCCTTGATCTCTTCACGGTATACCGCGCTCCTTTCCTTCTTGCTGAGCATACTCAGGGCATTCTGGAGTTGGGTTTGGAAATACTCGTGGTTTGCTAATTTTCCTCCACTCTTGGCCCAGATTAACTTTCTTGCAGCAGAGCCTGCGTCGAGAGTTAGTGCCTGTGTTTCTTCCCATGTGAGAATAGCTAATGCTTCCTTGAACTGCGCGCGGCAGTCTAGGTAAACTTCCATCGGGGAGAGCTTTCCTTTCCTCTTTATCTGAGTGGCGGGTTTGTCGGAAGGTGAGTACACAGCTTCCCTGACATCTGCCCATGTGACTGGTTGCTGTTCCAGTTGATCGTTTTTGTAAACGAAGGCCGCAGACTGTGGAATCTCCCTGAGCAGTTGCTGGAGATGTATTTCCATCTTTCTCTTGTTTTTGAATAGACCTTCCTCTCTCAGTCGGCCTTTCAATTTGAGTGCGGAAATGATCCGTCCCCATCCTCCCAGGACCCTTGGGATTCCGGTTTTGTTGACTTCATGCCTGGCTTGGAAGAGAATGGTTTCACATTCGTCGTCGCTTTCACAGAGAACTTGCTTTCCTCGGGGAGATAAGCGCTGGTATTCGTTCTGCTGTGCCATTCCATCTCCTAGGTCATCGAGCCGGACCGTTGACCACCCTCGTTTGGCAGAGGGGGTTGGATGAGAACATATGGTAGTCGAGGAAGTTTCCGTGAGCAAAACCCCTGGGTCGAACTGGTCTAGAGTGGCCTCTAGCTTTCTGTCTAAAGCTGCTTGTGACACTTTAAGGGCTTGGTCCATGTGGGTCCTTTGAGCTTGGTTTTCATCCCAGAGACGGTTTTCTTGAGCGGCTAGTTCCATGAGGGCCTTCCTTGCGAGAGCTAAACAGTCTCCATAGGTGCGCGCCGTCTGACTAGTGTCTAGAACTGTGATCACATCCAAATCTCCGAACGGCGGAAACACTTGGATTATGTTGACGAAGGAAGTCGGGCTGGGACATTCCATGCGGCCTTCCTTGATCTCGGTTACCAAGAAGTTCGCCCATATCTGCTTGATTGAACACACGGGGGTGTTGAATTATGCGATGTTGATAGTCTCGTGATCTCGCTGGATTGCCAAGTCTATCAAAGCTAGTAGTTTGCTGGCGGGATGTCTGAATCCGTGGCCGTGACGACTGGGAGTAGAATCAAACTGGAGCATGTTGATGCTGAGGTGGTCATTTCCCACGTCGGAAGCTGACTCTGTCTTGCGGGGAAGACCTTTACAGATGTTTTCAGGGTGGCTGCCGGAAGCATTCCCGAGGTTGATCTGATTTGTAGCAGGGTGAGGAGCTTTGTCTTCTTCGCTGTTGCCCTTGGCCTTGGCGGCACTTGTGGCTTTAAGCTTGACTGACGGCATGGGCCGGTTGCTACTGGGGCTGGTAGTCGGGAGTGATGATGAGCTCTGGGCTCGATTAGCCAGGGCCTCGTTTACCATGAGCAGGCAGTCGTCGAGGGTAACTTTGGTGTTGCAGAATCTGATGATAAGGACCGGATCCTTGGTATCATCGGGATATCTGGAATAGATGATGTTGACGAAGTCGTCGTCAGTCACTTGATCAGAGGCGTTCTTTGTCGTGTTAATCAGTTGCTTCCAATTGTCGGATAGCTTCCTGTACTGGACGTTGAGCTTGACAATCTCCATGGTGTTGGAGCCCTGGTCGTAGGTGACCTGATCGGAACGAGTGCCGTCCTCGAAACTGAGCATATGAATGTAGGGATCTGCCCGCGGGTCTGCCGCGTCCTCGACTCCGGAGAGTCTTGATTCGTCGACGTCTGACGGCTCAGCCCAAACGTAAGGACGCCTCGCGTCCTGCTGCGCTGCTGGAGCTGCTAGGAAAACATCGTGCCCTTCACTGGAGAAAAGGGGCTCAGAAGGTAATTCCTCGTGGAGGACATCCCATACGACGTCCATACATTCAAGACGAGTATGACGGTGCTTGTTGACCTTTATCACGAAAATCTCTTCGCCTGGCGGGGCCAGAGAGTTGGCTTGAAGAATGCTGACGAATCTCCGATTGGAGACTGGGGGTTTATGTGCCTGCATCATGGCGATGCTCAGTGTTTCTTTCAGATGCCTCCAAATGTTGGAAACGACAGTTGGACTTGATGTATCAGACTGCTTCAGGGTCTGCCTGCTCAAGTACGTTGACATAGTTGGCATCTCCGGACTCTGAGGGATATTGATGAGATTTGCCCCGGTAGTCCCTTGGTTGATTTGAAGGAGGTAACCCCAGTGCCTGGCTGCGGGTACGCTTGCCTGCTGTCTCATCTTTGTTCCCTATGAGGAAACTGTCCCCTCTGATGACTTCGAGATCTCCTTGCCGGTTAATGAACTTAACGCAATGATGGAGAGTGGAGGCTATGGCTTTCATGTGATGTAGCTAAGGGCGTCCCAACAGAGCTGTGAATTTGGATGGAATGTCCATCACGTGGAATTTTGCTGGCACCATTTGGGTTTCGAACTAGAGCTCCAGAGTCACCGTCCCCAGGATGGGACGAGACATGCTGTCGTAGGCCTTGATAGTCCAGGTTGACGGAATCAGGTGGCTTTCGTTGATACGTAGGGCTTGCATCATGCTGAGAGGGAGGACGTTAAAGGATGATCCATTGTCCACCAATACTCCGGGGAGTGATATGGTGTTGAGCTTGAGAGTGATGTACAGAGCTTCATTGTGCCCCGAGGCATCTCTCGGCAGGTCTTCGTCACAGAAAGTGATCATACTGCCATACAGTCGGGAATCGTAGATCTGGTCTCTATCCGGAGAAGGAGAGTCATCAAGCCATCCGTTTCCTGTTTTCCTCTTGCGAGGTAAAGCCTTTACTGGAGCCTCGGGATGGTGTTGAGGCTATTTGTGGCGGTTGCCGCCCTTGGTTAGCACGTTGATCGAGTGCGAGTGCCAAGCTGACTTTTATCTTCCTTTACCGGTCCGTGCTCGGAAGCTGGACAAATTGAACCTTGGCTGATCCCGCGGGGGGTTAGGCTTCTGACTGGCAGTAAGATTACCAAGATCTGAGGTATTCCGGTGTCCCAAGGTCTGAACTCTGTTGTCAGCAGGACTTTTCGGCTTTCCCACCCCTGTTTGCTCTAAAGTTGCATGGCCTGGAGGAAGGGAGGACTGGATGGAGTAGAGTACGTAGTAGTCGAACCTCCCGGATGGCTCTCCGAGTGTACCCACACTGGTGTCTCCAGCTTCGTATCTTTCTCTCAGTTTCTGTTGAGAGGACTTTTTCTTCTGTTTTCTTGGAGTATTGCTCCGGACCATGTCTTGGGACTCGTACTCCAGGCATGCGGAGCAGTCACAAACATCGTAGCTGATGTGGACATTAGATGAAGACCCGACTGAAAGAGGCGGAGGAACTGGCTTCGCGGAAATCTTCTTGGGCACCCATTCAATGGCATTCACACTGTTGTTGTTCGGGAAAGGATTTCCGACTGTATTGGGTCCACGGGGATACTCCAATTTTCCTTTCTCTATCAAGTTCTGGATTTCGTATCGTAACCCCACGCAGTTGTCGGTGGTATGGCCGTGATACTGATGGAAGGCGCAGTACTGTAAGTACCCCAATCTGGATCACCCTCTTCCAAACACACGGGAAACACCGCAGACTCACACAAACGCAGTCTCGAAGACCCGTGACACTCAAAAACCTCAAAACCCCCAACCAAACCAAGGGAGGGACCTTTCTGGGCCAAAAAGGGACAAAAGGACTTTTTAGAAATTTTTCAGAAATTGGAAAAGCAAACATGGTCCGTACGGACCTCTTTGTTGCCATGATTACTGAATCCTCTTAAAGTCCAAGTATTCCCTCAAATCCCGGAAGTAATAATTACTCAGCATCATGGTTGGTCCGTATGGACCTTTATGCATGCAAGGAGGTCCGTACGGACCTTCTTGTTACCAGACATAATCATGGCTGAATCTTCTTAAAGTCCACTTATTCCCTCAAATCGAGGAAAATCAAAAAGTTGGATTACCTAGAAAGTCCGTACAGACCTTCTTGCACGAAAATTTTTACTATAAATAGAGGGCTCCCCCTCCCTCATTTCACACATCTCCCTTTTCTCTCCTCTCCCCCCAGCCTTCTGGCACCCCTCTAAGTCCTCTCGAGACACTCCCGGTCCCTTTCGATTCCCTCCGGGGCCTTCCGAGCTCCCTCGCGGTGCTCCGAAGCCCTACCGAGCGCTCCCACGCTACCCCAAGGCACTCTCGAGGTACTCTGAGGCCCCTCATGGTAATCCGAGGCCTTGCCTGGTCTTTCCCGAGGCGTCCCGACTCTTTCCGAGTCAAACCGGCGATTCCGGCCCACGCCGAACCTCTGCCCGAATCCAACCGACAATCCCAACGCACGCCGAACCTCTGCCCGAGTGATCCCTGCGATCCCAACGCATGCCGAAACTCTGCCCGAGTGATCCCTGCGATCCCAACGCACGCCGAAACTCTGTCCACAGACAACCGACACATCCCGAAGCAATCCCGATCCGTCCCGGAACACTATTCCATCCTCAAACACCATTCCCCCGTGGAAGACAGACACGAACCAAAATTGGTAAGGCTTCCTTCCTACACTATTTCAATACATTTCAATAAAACAGTGTATAATGTAGACATCCGATACAACATGCATTTTTAAAAGCACATACACACACACAACAGTTAAAGAATATAAGGGGTACCGAAAGACTCGTTTTTACGAGGCGACTCGGGTGAGCTCTAATATTCTAATATTCTCTTCCCGAGAAGTCATCTGACCTCCGAACTCAAAAATCTCATCACACAAAAACAGTTTATTTTTAAACTGATGCCCTTTTTCAATGTTTTGGGATTAATAAAAACGGCGTGGCGACTCTACAAAGCAAAAACACAGCGAGACACCTCCACCAACGAACGCTGCAAAGCGGGAAATGCCAGATGCCGGGGCGCGATTGCGCTGCCTCTCAGATCCGGGTAATTTCAGTTGGCGACTCTGCTGGGGACGTTTTGTTTTAAAAACTTTTAAACAAAACAAAAGGTTTTTAAAATGATGATGAGGGTCAAACTTTCATTTTACCCCTTTCTTTAACTATTGTGTGTGTGTGCATGTGCTTTACTTTTTTTTTTATTTTACAAAAAAAAAAAAATAAGAATACAAAAAAAATGCATCAATATACATCTGTGTACATATATTTAAAATTCTTCAAAAACTTCTGTTTTACTCAGAAAAAGAATTTTAGAGACCGACACTACTCGCACCTTTGCCTCGGTACACCGCACGCTACGCGCACTGCTGCCTCGGATACACTGCACACTACAACCCTTAACCCGGGGTGGTCTTAGTTGCAGTTCGTTTGGCCTTCCTACGCCTCTCGAACGCGCACGGGATCATCCCAAACATCCCATCCTTGCCAAGCGTCAACCCTGCACGTTTGAGTCTTGAGTCACACTCTGTCCAGACTCGGTTGGTTTTTACCCAGTCCGTGTCATACAGCCTGGATACATATCCCATGCCGGCCATTTTCTGAGTCGAAGCTCGGAACTCGAGATCCCTTGCGCAAGCAAAGCGATGAAAGGTCATGCTAAAATCTTGACCTGATCTTGATTTCCGAAGCTACACCCAGACGATGTTCCGTCCCGGATATACATCCATGCCCACATGACACCATGTCATCAAGCCTTTAATACGTCAGCCATGACGATATGACCCAGCCAACGCCTAACATCACAGATCCCTTGCGCAAGCAAGGTAAAGAGAGGTCATGCCGAACTCTTGACCCGATCTTGACTTAGGTGCCGGCTCGGCTCACTATTCACATGGCTAACGCATTAAAACGAACATGACAGGCTCGGTCCTTAGGTTCGATTTTTCTTTTAGGCCGGTGGAAACCGCTTGCCCTATAGGACCCTCGCCCGGGGCTGTCCACCTTGGGATGTCGAAATACAGGTGCAAAACGAGGGGCTTATAGCCGCACAGACGGTCTCCACTGACCCAGGATCTAGCATAGTTGCGAAAAAGAAGAGTGATCTTTTCCAACCTACCTAGGACTCTGAGAAAACACGTTTTAAGTAAATTAAAACAACAACAAAAAATAAAATAAAAGAAGCGGAAACCGCATGTCACGTGAGCTTTCCCCCTTTTACCCCGAACGACCTTCCCGTGTCTAAACCTTGCCCGTCACCCCCCTCCAGTGAACCAAGAGTGATCGAGAATACCCGGGAACTACTCTCCCTGTGTCAAAGCCGCAAGGTCCAACATCCTTCCCAACACAGTTACTAGGGCAGTCCGTCAACTCCCCATGGCCAAGTCAGTAGATAACGGCGAGGAAAATGGGACCTTACCCCCAAGAAATTTCCCAACATTGGAGGAAGTTTGGCAAGTCATCATGGCTCTTGAGAAACGCCAAGGCGAACAACAAGCCTGGATCGAAGGTGCCATGCACCACTTCGGAACATTAGCCACCCCCCAACTACCTGGGGCTTCCAAAGACATGCCTGCTCCTGCAGCTTCTAACGTCTCTCATGGTCTCCCAGAAGTCAACCTGTTGCCCTCATACGAGCCCTGCAGTTACGACATAAAGCCACAAGACCCCCTGGGGGAGGACATGTCCGGTCAACATCCTGAGGTCCCGATACCACTGCCGAACAACGAACACATCTGGTGGGATGTCTGTGACTGCACTGCTTATCTGGAAAGGGATTTCCAAGATGAAATGAATGTTGATCGCCATCGAAGGAAAAAGAAACCCTCATCTCAACAAAAACTGAAAAAGAGATACGAATCCGGCGACCCCACAGTCGGAACCCTTGGAGAACCATCAGGAAAGTTTGACTACTACGTCATCTACTCCAGCAAATCTCCTCAGCCTAGCTTTGCACAAGACTCTGGCAACGTCTGCTCCATGATCAGCTGGGACGAGCTCCGCACCGCCACCAACGGCCCGGGGGTCCAGATACCTCAACCCCTGTCTTGGGAAGATCTCAAAGCCACTGTTGATGCTTCAATAAAAATAATGACGGTAAACGAACTGAAATGCGCAGTATGGCCCTTCGCCAACCAAGGCCCTCTCATTACAGAAGTAGGAGAGACGAGCAAAGCAGCAAAACCAGAGGTGAACGTACTGACACGTTCCGGTCAAATCCCAATGAATCCTCCACGGGCAGACAAAAGGCCAGCCATACCTGAGCCACGAACTGAAAAGGGGCCCTACACCAAAGAAGCCGAAACCCTTGACCCGAAGGCTGAAGATCCTGTCTTAACTCAGCTCAAGCGTACTTAGGCTAACATCTCACTTTGGTCCTTACTCACTTCCTCTTACCCGCACAAACTCAAGTTGGAGGAAAGCCTAGCTCAGACCATGGTTCCCATCACCGTGACACCTGATGAGGCGGTTCAGATGATCGGCAACGTTCATTACAGCAACATCATCACTTTCACGGAGCTCAACCTCCCAAAATTTGGGGCTGACCACAATGAGCCTCTCTACATAACAGCTCAACTTGACGAGCGCCGTCTCCCTCGGGTCTTGGTAGATGGGGGATCAGCCATGAACGTTCTTCCATCCAAAATGATGGATCTGCTCGGGATCAAGACCACTGATCTGAAACCCTCAACTCAGATAATCAAGGCATACGATTCGACATCTCGCTCAGTCTTGGGAATTGCCACCCTGAATCTGTGGTTCGGAAAGCAGATGGTCCCGACCGACTTCCAAGTCATCGACATCCCGATCACATTCACTACCATCCTGGGACGCCCTTTGGTTACACCAGATCAATGGGGTGGCATCCACCCTCCACCAATGTGTCAAGTTCGTCCAAGGAGCAGACCTTACCATCATCTACGGTGATAGCATAGTCACCGAAGGGACCGACACAAACGGCGTCCCGGTCCTAGAGATCAAACACGACAATGATGGCATGATGCTGACAGGGTTCACCATCGAAAGCCCAAAGGCCCAGGTGTGCCACATAGACCTGCCTTTGATCTGGGACCAGATCCTTCCCCCGATGAAAATGATGAAGCGCATGAACTACATCCCGGGGCTTGGTTTGGGAAAACGCCATCAGGGTACCCAACAAATCATCAATATCAAAGAGCAAAATACCCTCCATGGCCTGGGATACATTCCTACTCCCGAAGACGCTGCGGAAGATAGAAAAGCTGCATGGAAACGCTCCGCCAATGTCAAAAGAGGCTTGCACGCAATCTCCGATCTCCGCCCTTACAACTTCGACATGACCAGGTACTTCACAAAGAAAGCCGACAGTTTGAACGAAGACACAGAAAAGGGATCAGAGCTGATCAACGCCAAACAAAGCTGGCCGACAACCATGGACAAGCTCTAGCGGAACCTGGCAAGATTCAGAGGCCTCAAGACAAATCCCGTTAGAAGAGCATTTCTCGATACACCACCTCTGCCGGGACCCACGACCACCACTATTCACAATGAATTCTGGTTCGGGAAAACCCCCTCTTTGGCAGAAGAACTCGAAAAACTCTCTGTCAACACCCCTGCCTCCAACAAGTGGGACGAGTCAGCATTCGAGCTAGCAATGCCCAAGACAAGAGCAGAAGACTCCGCAGACAATGCTTGGAACGAGCCCCTGCTCCACCTGCTCTTCAACGAAGAAATCGAGATGCCAGACCTAATCGATTTTGTTTCTGATAACTCTATGATAGCCATGATCGGGAACGGTGACACAAAGCCTTTCAAACCCCGCCTCCTATCAAGCTCATTGCCACTCAATAACTGGGCCACCTTCTCCGGACCCATCGCAAGCAAAAAGGACATGATCGAACAACTTGGTCTGACCCCTCGAGTCCTAGAGTACAGTGTCAAAACCCATCCTGAGTCCATTATCTTTGAATTTGAGTCTCTAGAGTCATATGATGGCCTCACGCCCGAAGACTACGAACTCATTGCCTATACTGTATTCCCGTATGCTCTTAATGAATGCTTCGATCTTTCCGAGTATCCTCTCATTGCATCTTTAACAACTGATAAATTAACTAACACACAAACAGTTAATAACGATTCACTTGATAAAGAAGCAGACACATTAAACGAACAATACATTAAGCACATCTTTAAGCATGTTGTCAAACGAGAGAAAAACCGGGCCCAAGCTGCCGAGGAGGTTTTAACCAAAGTGAATTTGGGAACTGCTGAAGAGCCAAAAGAGACGTAAATCGGAAGTTTCTTCACCGGCGCAGAGGAAAACGCATTGACTGCACTGCTCAAAGAGTTCGTGGACGTGTTCGCTTGGTCTTATCGAGACATGCCCGGATTAGATCCAAACATTGTAGAACATCGGATCCCCTTGAATCCCGAGGCTAAGCCCATCAAGCAAAAGCTACGCCGAATCAAGCCAGAATGGTCTCTACAAGTCAAGGAAGAGATCGAGAAGATGCTCCGCGTCGGCTTCATCAGGGTGATCGAGTACCCTACATGGATCTCCAACATAATCACGGTCACCAAGGCCAACGGAAAAGTGCGCTGCTGCGTGGACGATTTTCCACTACCAAACATCGACATGTTGGTGGACACTACAGCCAATTTCGAGGTCAAGTCCTTTGTGGACGGGTTTGCCGGTTACAATCAAATCAAGATGGCCGAAGAAGATCAAGAAAAAACAGCCTTCACAACCCCCTGGGGAACCTACTGCTACACAGTGATGCCGTTCGGACTAAAGAACGCTGGGGCTACCTACCAACGGGCAGCAACCACCCTCTTCCATGACATGATCCATAAAGAGATCGAAGTGTACGTCGATGACATGATCGTCCACTCAAAGGGATCAGATGGACAACACCTCATAGACCTGAGAAAGTTCTTCGACCGCCTCCAAAAACACTCGATGAGGATAAACCCTGCCAAATGCACATTTGGGGTCAGCCGAGGCAAAGTCTTGGGATACATGGTCACCGAGCAAGGCATCGAGGTTGATCCTCAAAAGATCAAGGCCATCATCGAAATGAGACCACCGCAAACTCAAACAGAGGTGAATAGCTTCATGGGCCGCCTGCAGTATATCAGCCGTTTTGTCAATCAATTGACCTCCATGTGCGAGCCAATCTCCAAACTAATGAAGAAGAATGCCGACGTCGAATGGAACTCAGAATGCCAAGATGCCTTTGAAGAAATAAAGGCGTACCTTGTGAGTCCTCCTATTCTCTGTCCTCCCCACGAGGAGAAGCCACTGTTGCTATACCTAAGCTGTGGCCAGGACACCGCAGTTGGAGCCATGCTCTGTCAAGAAAAGAAAGAGTCACGAGTCGAGAACGCCATCTACTTCGTCAGCCGGAAGTTTCAAGGCAGCGAACTCAACTACTCAGCCCTCGAGAAAACCTGCGCAGCTCTAGTATGGGTCGTCGGAAAATTACGACACTAAATGCAGTCGCACACGGTGCACTTGGTTTCCAAAATGGACCCAGTCAAGTACCTCTTCGACAAACCATCTCTGTCAATGAGGCTCGCCAAATGGTCTTTCTTCCTAGCAGAATTTGACATCAAGTACGTGAACCAAAATTCAATCAAGGGACGGGCAATGGCCAAACAACTGGCTGACTTCCCAACCGATGAGGCTCGAGGCCCCGAACTACAATTTCCAGACGAAGGAATCTTCGCACTCGAAGGCGAAAATTGATGGCAATTGTTCTTCGATGGAGCAGCCAACAAAAAAGGAAACGACATCGGTATGCTCTTGGTCGATCCCAAGGACGAGCACACCCCAATCGCTATAAAGCTCAATTTCGAGGTAACTAACAATGCCGCCGAATACGTAGCCTGCGCCGCTGGTCTACAGGCCGCACTCGAAAGGAACGTCAAGAAACTCAAGGTCTATGGGGACTCAGCCCTGATCATCAACCAAGTTTCCAACAAGTGGAAAACCATAGACCCAGGCTTGCAAAAATACCACACCTGCATGGAGGACCTCATCACACAATTCGAAGAGGTCACCTTCCACAACTTGCCGAGAGACCGAATCAGAACCCAAGCCCATCAATGAGCCATGGTATAATCAGATCTTCTAATACCTCAAAAATGGGGAAATCGCCTTCATGAACGAAGAAGGTCAACGCAGGGAAGGAGTCAAAGCCAAGAGCATCATGGCCCTAAAACGCCTTGCTTCTCACTTTGTCATCCTTGGGGACATGCTATACAAAAAACGCTACCAAGAACCACTCCTACGCTGCATCAGCCAGGGAGAAGCAAGCGAGCTCATGAACGAAGTCCACAATGGGGCTTGCGGTCCCCACATGAACGCCAGAGCCCTGATGCAAATCATTCTTCGAATGGGCTACTACTGGATCTCCATGGAGGCAGACTGCATCCACTTTGTTCGAAGCTGCGACAAGTGTCAACGGTTCTCCAACCTCAATCATCTACCTCCTCATGATCTCTACTGCATGACTACACCCTGGCCCTTCGCCACATGGGGAATCAACGTCATCGGGAAGATCGCTCCGCCAGGTAGCAACGGCCACGAATTCGTCTTGGTAGCCATCGACTACTTCACCAAATGGGTCGAAGCCAAGTCCTACAAGGTACTCACCTCCAAGAAAGTCATGCATTTCCTCAAGGAAAACATCATCTGCCGATACGGCATCCCGAACGAAGTCATATCAGACAACGGCTCCCACTTCGAGGGAGAATGCGACAGACTGTTGGCCGAATTCAAGATCACACGCCACAAGTCTTCTCCCTACCGGCCACAAACGAATGGCGCCGTAGAAGCAGCAAACAAAACCCTCGAACGGATCATCCGAAAAATGACCACTCGAGGACGAGATTGGCCTGAGAAGTTGCACCTTGCACTTTGGGGCTACCGAACATCGATCGGAAACGACCACGGGAGAAACTCCATTCGCCCTGACATACGGGATGGAAGCAGTCCTTCCCATTGAATTGGAAATTCCCTCACTACGAGTGCTGCTGGAAAATGAAATCAACGAAGTCGAATGGCTCCGAAGCCAACACGACGAATTGGCTCTGCTAGACTAGCGACGACTAAAGGCCATGGAACACATTCGAGCCTACCAAAGCAGGATGGCTAGAGCTTTCGACAAGAAAGTTAAGTCCCGAGACATCAGGGAAGGCGATCTAGTACTCAAAGAAAAGCCTCCCACTCGAACCAACCCACTGGGAAAATGGGAACCAACATGGATCGGCCCTTTTGTGGTTCAAAAGATCTTCTCCGGAGGTGCCATGAAGCTGACAGACCTAGACGGAAATCCCTTCATGAATCCAGTCAACGGAAGCAAACTTCGCAGATACTTCGCCTAAAGAAGAACAAACTGTGCATCTCTTGGCACTCCATGTAGTGTCGAACTACGCAGACCTGAGCCCTCTAGTCCGGGGGAACATAGGCAACCTTAATTGGTCCGGTCTAAAAACACACAAAAAAGTCAAAAGTTTGAATGTCAACCAAGACCTCCATCAAGCTACACACTTTCCAAGAGCATGCCCCCACCATCACCTTGATCAAGTCAAACAACGGCGGCAACATCAAAGGACATCCGAAGGTCACTCAGCGTCAAACGACTGACCCATGTCAACGTCAGAGCCAGGGGCTTGTCTTCGCCCTCACACGCTTCTCAAAAAAAAAAAAAAGAGCTCGAGCAAAAGTCTCTCAAAAAAATAAATAATAATAAGCTCAAGCAGAAGCTACAAAAGAGGTCAAGAGCCCGACGCCAACAAGCAAGAGGCAAGGAAGCTACGGAAAAGACCGTCAAAACAACTTGTCAAGGGATGATCCAACCTCCCATCCAAACACAAAGCCCAAGCAAAAAGGGATTGCTGTCAAGGCCCAGGCTGCTTCAATCCGCAAATGCAAACAGAAAAGTTCAAATATGGACGCCGTCAAGGCTCACAAAAGAAACAAAAGGCAAACAAGTGATCTTGTGTCTCGAGAAAGCTTTAAAAGTAAATCACAAATCACTAACGGTTACAACATTTCTTGATGAGTTCAAGCACGGTCTACTCTCAAGTTCACAACATGCTAAAAGACAGCTTAATACATTTAACAAATAATGTGTTTACAATGCAATGAATGGATACCTAGGAGGTCATTCCGCGCCATCTGCGCTTGTCCCCTCGCCATTCTTCCCTTTCTTCCCTCGTCCCCGGCGAGTCTTCTTTCGCTCCACGCGAGCCAGCTCTGCGTCTCTCAGTCCGAGATCAGGGGTCCTCCCCGTAGAGTCCAACAATCCAGCAGCTCTCAGGGCTTCATTCGCCCGTGCTTCGGCTCGGATCTCCTCCCTGCGAGTCTGCAAAAGGGGACCTCTCCCCGTCAGTCGGTCAACTCTAGTCTCGTAGTCAAATAAAGTGTCTCCCGTGACATCCTGAGGGTCAGACCAGGCTTCAGCACTCCTAAGGCAATAGCTACTACGGCAATCAGGCCCCAGAATCGCTTCACGCCTGCTCCCCAAAGCCACTTGGGACTGCCCAACACGCTGCTCATACCAAGCCAGGTACTGGGTCGTCAATACGACACTCTCCCGACGTCTAAGGAGCACCACAGGAGGGAAAGCGGAATACTTCCATACCCTCAGAAAATACAAAAGAGCACCTGGAGATGCCATATAAAGAGGAGCTACCTCCGCAGTAGCAAGGTCATCCCAGCCCAACAAAGGCTCCTGCTTCATCCCAAACTGCCGGGAAACAAGCGACATAATATAGAAGGAGGACTAAGACAAACTTGGAACTCTGACCACATAGGACCCTTCCTGAAAGGCCCTCTAGTCTCAATCCCCCAGTGCGGAACCCACCAACGGATCTGATGCGTACCAAGCCGTGCCATCCATCTCTCCCAGGCGGACTGATCCATATCCAACACAAGAGGTTGCCGAGAAAATGACCACGGGCTAAACGACGTCGGAGCCTCGGGCATGGTCTGAAGTCTCTCTCGCAGCCACAAGGTGAGCAAAGCGGGGCTTCCCCCTCTCATGAACCGATCTCCAGTCGCCAGACGGTCAATACCATGAAGAGTCTCCCCCAGCACCAACGGGACAATATCCTCTCCAGCTCTGCAGTGCCCAACCACATCTAGCAAAGCGCCATCGCAAACCCCAAGGGAGATGACCATGAAAAGCATCGCTATCACGCACAAGGCAAATGCATCCCAAGAGACATCACTCTCATCATCAATCATAAATCGCTTCGGCAGCGCAGAAATGTCAATATGACCCGAATCAAGGATCATGCCCTGCACTTCTCCCAATGAAGTCCGAAGAAAGCATGCAAGCTTCACGCTCACGGCAGCACCGCCAATCAAAGGAAGCGAGATGGCCTCCACCTCCGGTCCTCCAATCAAAGCCCGAAAATCCTCAAAGGTGGGCACCATCTCATTGTAGGAGAAGCAATACACATGCCTCCTAACATCCCAGAACCTCGCGGCAGCCCGCAACAATTCCCAATCAGGAACCAACTCCTTAAGGGACCAAACCGAGCAAAGTCGAAACCTTACCTCGAAAGCCTGCCTCTGATGCCTCAAACGGTGTCGCATCCACATTTTCAGCCGCTCAAGGAAGTATGCTTGCCGCTCCTTCGAAAGCCTCAGTAAAATTCTTGGAACATACGAAGAATCCATGGCAATAATGGAGGTTCCTAGAGAAAATGGGAAAGAAAGCTCGAAAATGGCTGCAAATGGGAAGTGGGGAAAGTCCAGACATCCGGAAAGCATTTATCCCTTCCCAAAAGCAAAGGAGATCCGTATGGACCTCTTTGCATCCCAAGTTGGTCCGTACGGACCTTGTTGCATCATGGTCCCACTTTCCCAGCAAACAGTACAATAACCACTGTTCTCAGCAGGACCTTGCTCCAAACTGTCCAAATTCTGGCCAAAGCCATTCCCGGCAAGCATACACTATCCACAAACGCACTCCCAGCTCACGTGGCATGCACAAATAATAAAATAGCAACAATTTCTTGGACAATTCTCGGGAATCACAAAATATGGCATTACATCTTAAAATAAAATACTTTGCGGTGCAAATGCGAATGTTTTATTACAGGTACACACAATGTCTGTCGCTAAACAAAAAAAAAAGGAGATATGGAAAGAGGGAAAGTAAATGAGCCCTAATCCGACTCTTCATCATCATCATCACCAAGCGAGAAGTCAGGCACCCCGGCAAACTCGCCAGCCACACCCTCGTCATCAGAATACTGAACCCCCTACTGGGGTGGGTACTCAAAATACTCTGAAGGGTCAAACCCGGCAAAAGGATCAAAGAAGGCAGGCTCTGACGAACTCTCTCTCAGTGCCTCCTGCGAAGGCCAGAACTGGTGAAAGACCGGCTGCCTCTGGACTCCCGAAGATGTCCTGGCATCCATGCTATGCCGCCCCCGAGAGGGTCCCTCCAACTGCTGCCCCGACTCAGCCCTCGGCGGAGGAACGTCCACAGAATGCCTCGAAGGCATCGGCTCATACACCAGCACACGCCGCGAAGACCTGCAAGACAGCTTCCCCGCCATCTTCTTCGCAAAAGACCGCATCGCCATATAACGGCAGGTCAGCGTGTCAAAGGCTCTCCCCAAGACCTGCACAAACAAACAGCCAAAGAAACGCTCAGCTAAAGAGATACAGGCACACAAAAGAGAAAAATACAGAAAAGATGCCAAGATGGAAAAGAGTAAGCACACTCACCGGCATATCAGGGTCAACCCGATAGGCAGCAGAAGCCTGCTCGGGGACGGGTATCGACACCCTCCGCCTCGAAGAATCCCCATGAACATATGTGAAATCCGGCCCAGGCACCGGAACCTCTGGGGGACCTGGTGGGCCATCCTGCCTCTCCCTCGCCAACACCTGTGGCGTCCTCAGCTTCCTCCTCACGAAGGGTCCATACTCCTCTCCATACAAAACAAACTCATCGGCACTCACGCCGCCCAGATATCTCTCAAACTCCAACACGTCCATATCACGGGAATCCATCATCCCAAAAGGCGGGTCCCTCGGAGCCAGGGGGAGCATACCCGGGCCATGCTGCCAGAAAACCCTCTCTCCCAAATACATGACATCGCAGGTCAGGCCTCGCAGCATCTTCCTCTGCGCCGTCACCACGGGACCACCCTCAAACTCGTCATCCCCATACCGAGCCCAGGGGTACAGAGCGAACTCCACCGGGCTATCTCTCCCCAGGTGCTCCTGCACATCCCCGTAAGCGATGGTGAGCTTCCCCCTACTCGTCCTCCTCCTCCTCGCCGGACGGGCCCAGCCCAACATAGCAGGATAGGCCGCTATGGCCTCAACATCTCGATCCCACGGGAAGCACCGGAAGATCTCATAGAACCACACCTCCGACAAAAGCAGAAATAAAGCTCGGCCAGGCCCGCCTCGCCCCAAGCTATCTAGCCGACCCTCTCCAAATCAATCAGACTCTCCAGCAGAGCAAAAGGAGCCGCAGTCGCGTGATTCGAGAACAGAGTCTCGGAGAGGGCAAACCATATGAAGGAACGTGCCAGCTGCTCCGCCGTCACCAGACCGGTACCACGGCGATAGTCCCCAATATTGGCCGAAATCCGCATCTCTACATCACTGTACATCATGCCCATGCCCCTGCGAGGAGGAGGCACAAAGCCCAACAGCTCAGCCATCACCCCATCTGATATCCTGTCCCTCCACCGCACTGGCCCCCCTTTGAAGGAAAGCCCGGTGATAACAGCAAAATCGGTGGGAGTCACCGTCACCTCGCCCCAGCTCAAGTGGAAGGTGTGGGTGGTATCCCACCAATACTCGGACAAACCTAGGAAGATGCTCTTGTTCTTCCTCGTATCAGAAATCCCGGCCAAGTTCTCCACTAACGCACCCAAGCCGAAACCATAAACCAGCCTCTTAGGGCTCGGCCTGCCCTCCCTAGAGATGTCCGGCAACTGCTGCCACAACTCCACTACAGCCTCGAGCGACCCTCGAGACTTCATCTTTTTGGCTTTCCCAGACAAAAGCCCCTCATCTTGCAGGTAAACACAACAAAGGTACGTCAGTCACAGTACTTAATGCAAAATACAAAAAAAAAAAACACCAAAGCATATAAAAAAAAAAAAGAAGTCCGTCACAAAACACGAGACACATTGCACACAATTTTCACATGTAACCCGTCACAAAACACGGCATGCATTGCACATAGTTTTCCCCATGCAGTCCGTCACAAAACACGGCACACACTGTACAAATTTTCTCAACAGAGGGATTAAGCCCTACACGACACATTTTAAAAAAAAAACCCCATCACAAAACACGACACATATTACACAAAAACTCCCCACAAAGTCCGTCACCCAAAAACACGGCACACACTACATTACACATTTTAGGAAAAGTCCGTCCCTACACGGGACATACTTTCAGACAAAACCCGTCACAAAACACGGCACATGTCACATTTATCACAAAATTTGTCCCTACACGGCAATTTTTTCACAATGTACATACAATAGAAATAGCATAAGGTACAAAACACCAAAGCATGCATTTCAAAGAGAGGCACTTTATTTTTACAAATAAGAGCTAATCTACACATTTTTGCACAAAAATCACATACCCACAATTTTTACATGCTCAATTTCAACAATTCATCACGAATTTCACAAAAAGCATGGCAAACAACAAAAGCCCCAAATATGCAAAAAACTAAAGCCTAGTTCTAGCATTCAACAATTCAAGCAAGGAATCAAGACGAAATTGATTTCTTACCTCCCCGATGTTCCTAGCTCGCCTAGTGTGCACCTCCGGATTCGGATACAACACATCCGGATTTCTCGATGAAGGCGCGAAGGAAGTGCAATTCCTTTGAAGTTCCGCCCTTTGCTCGATCGCCTCTTGGCTCCGTTGACGACGACCTCTCCTTGATCTTTCCGCCATCGACAAGCAATTCAAGCTAAATGTGGAGGATTTTCTAAGGAATTTTGGGGCAACAATGGAGTTTTCTCTCCCTCTCTCTCGGTGGTTCACGAACTGGAAGAAGAAGAATGGGGAAATGCCTTGGTTCTGAAGCTGGTCAAAACCTGGGAACTGTAAAAATCAACATTGGTCCGTACGGACCTCTTTGCAGAGAGAGAAGATCAGTACGGACCTTCTTGCAACATAAGGCCAAATTACTTCTTTGCCCTTATAATCTTTGCCCCTGGCTGTCCAAAGGCCTATTTCAGCAGATTCAATGCAGTTTGGTTCTTAACCCAACAAATCAAACACCGCCCGTCATCGTAAGCCCAGATTTCGCCCACTAAATGGCAAACACCGACCGTCATCGTAAGCCCGGATTTCGCCCACTAAACGGCAACTCAACCACCGGCCGTCATCGTAAGTCCGGATTTCGCCCACTAAACGGAAACTCAAACACCGGTCGTCATCGTAAGTCTGGATTTCGCTAACTAAACGGCAACTCAAACACCGACCGTCATCGTAAGCCCGGATTCCGCCCACTAAACGGCAACGCAACAACCGGCCGTCATCGTAAGCCCGGATTTCGCCCACTAAACGGCAACGCAACCACCGGCTGTCATCGTAAGCCCGTATCTGCCCACTAAACGGCAACTCAAACACCGGCCGTCATCGTAAGCCCGAATTCCGCCCACTAAACGGCAACTCAGACACCGACCGTCATCGTAAGTCCGAATTTCGCCCACTAAACGGCAACGCAGACACCGGCCTTCATCGTAAGCCCGGATTCTGCCCACTAAATGGCAACTCAACCACCGGCCATCATCGTAAGCCCGGATTTCGCCCACTAAACGGCAACGCAACCACCGACCGTCATCGTAAGCCCGGATTTTGCCCACTAAATGGCAACGCAACCACCGGCCGTCATCGTAAGCCCAAACCTCGCCCACTAAACGGTAAACCAAGCGCAAAGGAGCCGGGCGCCTCCAAGCACAAATCTCAAGGCACAAAACGCCTCCAAAATGCCAAACGGTGAATCAACCACCGGCCATCAAAGTAAGTCCGAAGCCACCTTCTCGGCGAGAAAAAAGCCCCTACAAGGCCACATATCCCCGCCAGAGATGAACACACACGCAGCCATCGTAAGTCCGGCCTTTTCCCCGGCGAACAAAACGCGAGACATTCACACCTCTCACAATCAAAGCACAAGGCACCCACGCCTCCATGAGCACAGCCGGTCGGAAGCCACGAATCAAGTCCTCATACATGACATATCTCCAGCCCGGAAGGCTTTAAACCACTCGGTCCGAAAGACCGTATAAACCTCCCACATCACTATCTCCAGTCCGGAAGACTTTAAACCACTCGGTCTGGAAGACCGTATAAACCTCCCACATCACTATCTCCAGCCCGGAAGGCTTTAAACTACTCGGTCCGGAAGACCGTATAAACCTCCCAAATCACTTTCTCCAGCTCGAAAGGCTCTAAACCACTCGGTCCGGAAGACCGCATAAATGTCCCAAAACATCATCTTAGGACGGGACACGCCCTCCTACACCACAAACCATCTTCTCGTAAGATTAACCCATCTTCTCGTAAGATTACCAATCTTCTTGAAAGATTACCCATCTTCTCATAAGATTACCCATCTTCTCGTAAGATTGCCCATCTTCTCGTAAGATTACCCATCTTCTCATAAGATTACCCATCTTCTCGTAAGATCACCCATCTTCTAGTAAGATTGCACACACAGGACGCCTCCACGTCCTTACCATCGACCTATACGGTCACCCAGGACGCCTCCACGTCCTTACCATCGACTTATACGGTCACCTTAGGACACCACCACGTCCTCACAATCGACCTTAGCGGTCACATAACCTCAGGGCACCACCATGCCCGCATACAATCACAATTTCACGACCTCTAAACTACGATAAGGCTTGATTCCCGCTAGGGATACGTAGGAATCCTATCACAGGGTCCAGCCATCGACCTATACGGTCACCCAGGACGCCTCCACGTCCTTACCATCGACCTATACGGTCACCCAGGATGCCTCCACGTCCTTACCATCGACCTATACGGTCACCCAGGATGCCTCCATGTCCTTACCACCGACCTATACGGTCACCCAGGATGCCTCCACGTCCTTACCATCGACCTATACGGTCACCCATGACGCCTCCACGTCCTTACCATCGACCTATACGGTCATCCAGGACGCCTCCACGTCCTTACCATCGACCTATACGGTCACCCAGGACGCCTCCACGTCCTTACCATCGACCTATACGGTCACCCAGGATGCCTCCACGTCCTTACCACCGACCTATGCGGTCACCCACAGGATACTATCGCATCCACACACAGAGTTCCAGTTAGAGGACATCTCACGTCCTCGTACACAACAACACTCACCCCACACATGAACTACGATCAGGCTTGATTCCCGCTAGGGATACGTAGGAATCCTATCACAGGGTCCAGCCAACTGACCTAAACGGTCACACAACAGGACACCGCCATTGAAAATGTGCGCGCTCGCCCGAAATTAGGAAAAATAGGAGTCGCCACGCCGTTTTAAGAGGAAACATTGAAAACCTTTGTTTTAGAGAGAAAACATGAGTTCGGGGGTCAGGTTACGTGCTGGGAAGAACCGAGAGTTCACCCAACACACCTCGTCCATAGACGAGTCTTTCAATCAAACACATCCTAGTAAATCCAAAGTGTGTGCAAATATCGATAATAAACGAAATGTGATAAAATGCATCTTATTAATTATGAAACGAGAAATTACATATTGTGAGCCCATTATTTAGGGAGGCCACATCCCTGATACAAACAAACTAGAACAGATTACAAAGGAAAAGAGTCACTGCAGATGGGTCATGTGTGTTGCATGACACATCGTACCAGTGACCACATGTGTCGCGTGACACAGGATCACTTGGGGACGAAGGTGTCGCGTGACACATATGAGCCTTCTGCAGAAACCTCACAATATGAACTCAGAAATTAACGTAAGCTATACGAGATCTAATTAACAAGCTGAATTATGAACGAAAAACATAAACAACATCAAATCGACCCAGGGAGTGTGGATATGGGTAGATCCACACCCCTTGGGGGCTCAAACACCAAATTCAACCAAATCAATCAATATGAGCTCAATTACACAATCTATGCAAGTTAAACGGAGAGATTGCGATTGGGATTGATAATTCGAGATAGCTAGGATCCGATTACTGAATCCAAACAAAATAGAACTATAAAATTGCAAGGAATTAAATGAGAGAGAGAGAGAGAGGGTTAGGGAATTGTTACCCTTGTTGATTCCATGAATTCTATATCTAGTCAGATATAGAATCCTTCAATTCTTCGTTGTAGATCTCACGGCTCTGATCCAAGGGTTCCAATTGGTATAGGTAGAGAATTGGGTTTGGATGAGAGGGATTAGTGGGTTGGAAGGTAGGAGAGAGAGAGGTTTTGTGCTTGGGACGCTCGTTACACTGCTATTTTGGCAGAGTAACAGTATGCTAGAATTCGGATCCCTTTTCAATGAGGGGGAGGGTCTTATTTATAGGCCGCGGTTAGGTCGCCTTAGTATGTCGCACGACCTTACGCGTCCACTTTCCATGCCTCAAGATGTCGCGTGACACAAGGTGGCTCAACCGCTTTTGGCGCCAAAAACCGGTTTACGGAACATTCGGGAAAATACCCAAAAGGTCCAACGGGTTTTATTCCCAAGGGGTCCTTTGGCATTGAATGATGTACCAAAGGTACTTCCTTCGCGGGAAACTCATGGAACGTTTCCGGAAGTCTCGGGATAGGCCGGGAATTTACCAAAACGCCCCTTACTGCAGTTTATTATATTAAAATGCATCGAAAAGGTTGCGAATTGGATTGGCGTACTTACAGAGCCCCTCGGCAACGTCACTTTTGGAAAAAGTGGGGTTGTCGATAAAATAAGACCCAATCTCAATGAGCGGCTGGGGTTAAGGTGAAGGGCTAGGAGGGTGAGAAGGGGAAAATTATGGCCGGACCTTTAGAAAGGATTCCTACGTATCCCTTTAAGAAGGGAATCAAGCCAAATCGTAGTTCGAATTACCAATACCGACTACAAGCAAGAAAGGGGTAGAGATGTGTCTTCATACCTTTCTTTGTGCTTACCCGTGACTTACATTGTGCTCCGCTTGAGAGGCTTTTCTTAGGTTTGGCTCGCTTGAGAGGCTTTTCTTCTTGGTGGGCTCCGCTAGAGAGGCTTTTTCCTTTGGTTTGGCTCGCTTGAGAGGCTTTTCTTGGTTTGGCTCGCTTGGAGAGGCTTTTCTTAAGGTTTGGCCCGCTTGCGAGGCTTTTTCTTGGTTTGGCTCTGCTTGAGAGGCTTTTCCTTGGTTTGGCTCTGCTTGAGAGGCTTTTCTTGGTTTGGCTCTGCTTGAGAGGCTTTTCTTGGCTGTCACAGATACGCATGCTTTTTTTGTTTTGTTCTTTCTTCTCCAGTTTGGTCGGAGGTCCAGTCTTCGAGACTCAATTGATTATTGTACCTGCGGGGGTAAAACAACAACTCCACGCGGGGTCAAAATTTGTACATCATTAGAGTGCAGGGGTATTTTGGGAATTTTGGCTTTGAGGGAACGCTGTGTCGCACGACCATTTAAAGCCAGTGATCAGTCTTTTAAAAGGGTGAACAGTCCTCATTTCGAACAACATTGTTTGGAGGGAGGTGGACGATCTTGGCGAGAAAAGCACGCCATTTCACTCATTTTCAATTGCCGACTGATTCTAGGGTTTGATTCCCCCGGCTTGATTTGTCAAAAAAATGCCTCCTAGGCTCCGCCCCACCAGGAACGCCCTGACTCAGGCCCAATTAGCCGCACGGCGGAAGAATGCTCTGAGGAATCAGAGACCTTTTGTTCCTCAAACTGTTAGGGGAGATTTCTACCCTCATTTGAAAGAACATTCCTCGGGCCCGGAGAAGAAGGTAATAATTGTAACCCTAGCTTTTGGTGCACTGAGGAAATTAAATTTTTTCGAAAAAAGATTGATTTTTCTTTCTTTTCCTTTCTTTGTTCGGACTCGAAGTTTATTGCATGCTCTGATTTTACTTTAGCAATTGTGAAATGTATGCACAAAACCTAGTTTTGCTTGAAATTGAAATTGATTTGACGAGTAAATTTGAGATATTCATACCTGCGCTGTGTTTACCTGTAGGATTTGCGTACCCGGGGCTCTCCAGGTCGTTGGCGGATTGTGGGATTTCTTTGCGGGTAGTCGGGAGCTTGTCCACTCGCCAAAAGGTACGGTATATCTTTGCGGGGTTGGGGCGGTTCTTTGAGATGGCCAAAGCTGTTGGCGGCACACACGGAGGAGCATTGGCTTGGTAAAGGCTTTCGGGAGAGTTACGGTGGGAGACTACTCACTCTTTTCACTTCTCTTGGGGCGAGGCGACCGTCACGCCATATGATTTTGTCGTCATTACGGTCCGCCTTTCAGCGATGAGCCTTTGTATGCGGAGGAGCACATTTCGATTGATTGACCCACGGCCTCCTGCGATGCTTACTTTATGGAGCTGATTGGCTTTGTTCCCCAGACAAGAAGGGGAACGGGTATGAGTTGGGAGATCTTCATGGCCAGATGGTTGATCAGAGCACCGGTTTTCCCGCTGAGATGGCAGATACTGATGAGGACAGGTTGAGGGCTGAGAGATTGGCCAGGGCGTTTGTTTGGGTTGGCTTCTCGGATATGTTGTTTATCAATGCCACGTCCACGCCTTTGCTTTCTTTATTGGAGCTTCTGAGAGATTGGGCTACCGTTGGATCATTGTCTTGGGGGGAGGCAGGTTTAGCTGAGTTGTTTTTGGCTTTTGATGATGTTAGTCGGGGGAAAGCTAAGTCCTTCAACTGCTGCCACTTTGCATTTGAGGTATTTCTTGGTTTGCCTCCTTTATTTGAATACTGCTTTTCTGTCTCTTTGACTCTGCTCTGTCCTTCTTTTCATCTCTTTCATTGCATTTCTATCCCCGCAATCAATACTACTGGTCTTGATAATCTCCTCATATGATCCATCTTCGTGACGAACTACTGTAATTCCCCGGAGGCGCATTGCTTCAACAAATATGGAATGAGTCTCTTCCTCTCGAGCTTTGGCAACCTGGGCAAGCAATTGGGCTTTGCATTCCCGAATCATAGCAGCTTCAAGGGCAGCTCGCAATTCTGTTATTGACAAATCATCCATATCCCACTGACTCGAAGCGAAGGGAATTCCAAACTGAGCGGGTGACACATCTTTTGCACCAGACATCTTTGAGCAGTAGAATGAACCGGAACTTTGGAGGAAAACCCTTGCAAATATTTGGAAATACGTACTGGTTAATCGCCCTTCTTGTAACAGAGCACGCCCCCCCAAACTTGTCTCTTCCCCTTGCTTCAGAAGGATTAGTTATAAGGTATCGAAGGGATAGTTTAAGGAACGGGAGAGGGAAGGAAAATGGGACAGACTCGCACAAACACAAAATCATTTATGTTCAAGTATAAATCAGTATTTTAAATCCTAAATACAGTTGGGAAAGGATAAGCCTTTATTCATGCTAGCCATGCCTCGGGGGAACCTAGTGACGCGGCGTTCGAATTACATCAAATGTCTTGTTTTGAAACATATAATAGGTAATGATACCTAACCAAACCCTAACATCTTTATGGAACGAAGAGGTTCGTCCAAATTTCTAAGGAAATTTGGGCAAAAGATAACGGGTCTTTTCGAAGAATTTCGAAGAAAAATCCGGCATGACCTCTCGTCGGTACATGTTGGCAATGCGGCATGATCTCTCGTTTAGAACACGCCACGAGAGTGACATGTTCCCACGTGAAATCATGTTGCATTTGGCAACATGCCCACAAGGTATGAGGTTTTGGGAGAAGGTATAAGAATCTATGATATTTTTAAAAAACAATTCATTTTTGTTGTAATGAAAACATCGTATCAAAAACCAACCGTGGGTAAGGTTTAGTGTGGTGCCACCTATAACGCACTAGGGGTTTAGGTTTGATTTCAGGCGCTCAAGCGTAGGCGAATTTCATGGCCGTCCGCGATGCCATCAATCGCACCCGAGGGTTCTAAATCTAAGTGATGTAGTGTGCGGATGACTAATTCGTTTATTTGCAAAAAACAAGATTTTATTTTATTTTATTTTATTTTTTTATTATTTTTTTTAAGAAGAAAACACACACCCTCACACAAGGTAAACAGAGGAACAATAACCAAATGAGTCACGCTTTGGTCCAAGTGGACTCGCCCTCAAACCGGGTCTTCGATGATCGTTCGGTGGCCACCTTTTGTCGCGTGACACGGGACAACCGAGAGACAAAGGTGTCGCACGACTTGGGTGGTCACCGAACTAGCGGCTCCTCAAATCATCAAATCGGCCCTGCTTTACCATATCAAGAGCAACACGTAGATACCAATGCACAACAAATGACCACAAGCACAAAGGGCTCACAAGTTCTATAATCAACAAAATGTAGGCATCACAAATGATTATCGAATAATGTACACAACATGGATGCATTGGATGTTTTTTGACTAAACGAAAGCTTGACCCACTTAACACTTGAAAAACGGGTTTTCAAGTGAAATCCCAATGAGTCGCCACTGAAAATGTGCGCGCTCGCCCGAAATTTGGAAAAATAGGAGTCGCCACGCCGTTTTAAGAGGAAACATTGAAAACCTTTGTTTTAGAGAGAAAACATGAGTTCAGGGGTCAGGTTACGTGTTGGGAAGAACCGAGAGTTCACCCAACACGCCTCGTCCATAGACGAGTCTTTCAATCAAACACATCCAAGTAAATCCAAAGTGTGTGCAAATATCGATAATAAACGAAATGTGATAAAATGCATCTTATTAATTATGAAACGAGAAATTACATATTGTGAGCCCATTATTTAGGGAGGCCACATCCCTGATACAAACAAACTAGAACATATTACAAAGGAAAAGAGTCCCCGAAGATGGGTCATGTGTGTCGCATGACACATCGTACCGGTGACCACATGTGTCGCGTGACACAGATCACTTGGGGACGAAGGTGTCGCGTGACACATATGAGCCTTCTGTAAAACCTCACAATATGAACTCGAAATTAACAGAAGCTATACGAGATCTAATTAACAAGCCGAATTATGAACGAAAACATAAACAACATCAAATCGACCCGGGGAGTGTGGATATGGGTAGATCCACACCCCCTTGGGGATCAAACACCAAATTCAACCAAATCAATCAATATGAGCTCAATTACACAATCTATGCAAGTTAAACGAGAGATTGCGATTGGGATTCATAATTCGAGATAGCTAGGATCGATTACGAATCCAAACAAAATAGAACTATAAAATTGCAAGGAATTAAATGAGAGAGAGAGAGAGAGGGTTAGGGAATTGTTACCCTTGTTGATTCCACGAATTCTATATCTAGTCGATATAGAATCCTTCAATTCTTCGTTGTAGATCTCGCGGCTACGATCCAAGGGTTCCAATTGGTATAGGTAGAGAATTGGGTTTGGATGAGAGGGATTAGTGGGTTGGAAGGTAGGAGAGAGAGAGGTTTTGTGCTTGGGACGCTCGTTACACTTTGCTATTTTGCGCGAGTAACAGTATGCTAGAATTCGGATCCCTTTTCAATGAGGGGGAGGGTCTTATTTATAGGCTGCAGTTGGCTGCCTTAGTATGTCGCACGACCTTACGCGTCCACTTTCCATGCCTCAAGATGTCGCGTTACACAAGGTGGCTCAACCGCTTTTGGCGCCAAACCGGTTTGGAACATTCCGGGAAAATACCCAAAAGGTTCAACAGGTTTTATTCCCAAGGGGTCCTTTGGCATGAATGATGTACCAAAAGGTACTTCCTTCGCGGGAAACTCATGGAACGTTTCCGGAAGTCTCGGGATAGGCCGGGAATTTACCAAAACGCCCCTTAATGCAGTTTTATTATATTAAAATGCATCGAAAAGGTTGCGAATTGGATTGGCGTACTTACAGCCATGTCCTCACAAATTGACCTACACGGTCACTTCCTATCCCAGCACGTGATCCAGATCAGGACCCTTATCTTATCGACGACCCCACTTCCTCCATAAGTGACGTCGTCGAGGGGCTTTTGTAAGTACCCCAATCTGGATCACCCTCTTCCAAACACACGGGAAACACCGCAGACTCACACAAACGCAGCCTCGAAGACCCGTGACACTCAAAAACCTGAAAACCCCCAACCAAACCAAGGGAGGGACCTTTCTGGGCCAAAAAGGGACAAAAGGACTTTTTAGGAATTTTTCAGAAATTTGAAAAGCAAACATGGTCCGTACGGACCTCTTTGTTGCCATGATTACTGAATCCTCTTAAAGTCCAAGATATTCCCTCAAATCCCGGAAGTAATAATTACTCAGCATCATGGTTGGTCTGTACGGACCTTTATGCATGCAAGGAGGTCCGTACGGACCATCTTGTTACCAGACATAATCATAGCTGAATCTTCTTAAAGTCCACTTATTCCCTCAAATCGAGGAAAACCAAAAAGTTGGATTACCTAGAAGGTCCGTACGGACCTTCTTGCACGAAAATTTTTACTATAAATAGAGGGCTCCCCCTCCCTCATTTCACACATCTCCTTCTTCTTTCCTCTCCCCCCAGCCTTCTGGCACCCCTTTAAGTCCTCTCGAGGCACTCCCGGTCCCTTTCGGTTCCCTCCGGGGCCTTTCGAGCTCCCTCGCGATGCTCCGAAGCCCTACCGAGCGCTCCCGAGATGCTCTCGCGCTGCCCTGAGGCACTCTCGAGGTACTCTAAGGCCCCTCGTGGTACTCCGAGGCCTTGCCTAGTCTTTCCCGAGGCATCCTGGCTCTTTCCGAGTCAAATCGGCGATTCCGGCCCACGCCAAACCTCTGCCCGAATCCAACCGACAATCCCAACGCACGCCGAACCTCTGCCCGAGTGATCCCTGCGTTCCCAACGCACACCGAAACTCTGCCCGAGTGATCCCTGCGATCCCAACGCACGCCGAAACTCTGTCCGCAGACAACCGACACATCCCGAAGCAATCCCGGTCCGTCCCGAAACATTATTCCATCCTCAAACACCATTCCCCCGTGGAAGACAGACACGAACCAACATTGGTAAGGCTTCCTTCCTACACTATTTCAATACATTTCAATAAATCAGTGTACAATGTAGACATCCGATACAGCATGCATTTTTAAAAGCACACACACACACACAACAGTTAAAGAATATAAGGGGTACCGAAAGACTCGTTTTTACGAGGTGACTCGGGTGAGCTCTAATATTCTAATATTCTCTTCCCGAGGAGTCATCTGACCTCCGAACTCAAAAATCTCATCACACTAAAACAATTTATTTTTAAACTGATGCCCTTTTTCAATGTTTTGGGCTTAATAAAAACGGCGTAGCGACTCTACAAAGCCAAAACACAGCGAGACACCTCCACCAACGAACGCTGTAAAGTGGGAAATGCAGATATCGGGGCGCGATTGCGCTGCCTCTCGGATCCGGGAAATTTCAAGTACTTGCTCTTGTCAGCATTGACTACGGGATTCTTGGGTTTGTAATTTGCAACGGGTTTAAGGAGACCTTCCTTAATTAACCTTTCCAGCATCTTGCTTAGCGACATGTCAAACTTGTCGAAGTGTACGGCAGGCTGCTTCTGAGTGGAATTGTTGCTTTGTGGGACTGGGTTTCTGTTGCCCGACTGCTGTCCCTGATGGATGTAGTTGACAGACGTATCTTTCCCTTTGCCGAGGGCCGGTGCGGGATTGAATGCAACTGCTGATCGGTATACGTATGGCTGCGGTAGCCAACTTCTCCTTGAGATCCTTCTCGAACTATGAGCCGGCATTGACCATGGCCCGGAGATGCAGGAAGAAATGATGACTGATGAGAGTTCTGATGGACGGTCTTAAGCAGGACTTGAAGATCCGCATCTGTTCATCCTTGGAGAGTGGCTCCATGATTTCGGAGAGTTTCCAACTCCACCTTTTGTAGAATTCTCCGACGCTTTCATCCGCTTTCTGCTCAGTGGTGATTAAGTCTTCACGACTTGTTTTCCACTCTAAGTTGGATCTGTACCGTTCTAGGAAGATGTTACTGATCTGATCCCAGGTGTGGCGATCCGCAGGCTTGATCCTCAGAAACCATCGTAACACTGAACTCTTGAGCGTATGCTGGAAGTGGTCGGCCATTTGCTGGAGGGTTGCTCCTTTTGCTCTCATGCCGAGAACGTAGGTGTCGACATGTGTTTGAGGACATTTGGTTCCGTCGAATCGGTCCATCTCCGGCATTCTGAACTTGGCAAGGAGAGGCGTGACCATTCCCGGATCTGTGGATTTGAGCATTTTCTGCTTTGAGCTGCTCATGGTGGCTTTGAGGTCTTTCATCTGTTCGACCATCCATGCTAAGGTTGGGTCCAATGGTGGACTGTGAGGCTCAGCACCGGGTGCTACCACGTGAGCGGTAGTGATTGGAGGTGGAAGGCTTGATATATGTGGATATATGGGGGCCTTTTCTGAACTGTATCGGGGTTTGTCCCCGGTGTTTTGGGATTCATGTATAGGCAAGGGGATGAACCCGGGAGGGTATTGAAGGATATTGGCATCTGTTTGAGATGGTCCAGCGGTGCACTGGTGGTATTGAGCTATGGGAGTAGCACTGGCCTGGCTAAATATGACAGGGTTGCCCTGAGAGGTGGCAACGTGAAGCCTAGGTCGGCTGTTTCCATGGTTCGAAGGAATCTCGTAAATTGGCGGGGGAGGAACCTGGTTGAAGGTTTGGGGAACTGGTTTTGGGGAATCGTCATCCTCGACTAAGACGAAAGTACCGTCTGACTGGGGGATAGCTGCTATACCTCTCTCATTCAGAAGCTGTACCATAAAATTCTGCTGATCTTCTTTCTGCCTCTTGTAAACCTCACAAGCCCGGATGGCTTCTTCCAAAGTCATATCTGTTACCGGTGGAGGGGGTCCTTCCTCGTCACGATTTCTCGGTGAGCTAGACATGTTGGATATTCTGGCTGAGGGAACTGAGGGAATCGAAGAACTGTCTGACGCTGTCGTAACTGTGATTCTGGCGAGGTGCTGACCCAGAAATTTGAACCACTTTCTGCTCGCTGCAGGGAACGAAAGGCAGGGTTTAGGCTTCGAAAAAGGGTATTTGGCTCAAGGTTTCGGGCTTGTGCAATGTGCAGTTACCGATCAATGTTTACTTAAAATGCGTTTTCTCAGAGTTCTAATCGGTTGGAAAAGAGCGTGTCTTCTTTTTTACAACTAACCCTAGAGCTCTAATCAGTGGATCTCGTCACTACACTTATAAGCCCCTCATTTCCATTTGTAGATCATCTTTCTCGGGACGGACAATCCCAAGCGAGGTCTTATAAGGCAAGCAAGTTCCACCGACAAAAGAAAAGTGAACTTAAGGCTAGCTGATCACGCAAACTTTCAACGTATGTGACGCATGGGCCACAGTCGAAGTCAACGTCCTTAAGTTAAGGCGGGGATCGTGCCAAAATTTTGGCATGACCTCTCCTGACTCGCTTGCGCGAGGGGCCTTAGCTTTTGGCGTTGGCTAAGTTGTGGCTGGCACGATGCATTACAGCGAGGTTTGGTGACACAGTGTCACATTGAACCTTCGGGTATATTTTTCGGCAGAGCTCCGCGTCAAAGTCAAGGCTGAAAAGCTCAAGACTTCGGGTCGAGAACGACCTTCGATCTCAATCTCTCGAGCTTGACTCGTGGCAGAACCCGGCGTAAAAACATACACTTAGTCTTTATGACACGAACTAAGCCAAAAACCAACCGGGGTCTTGGACAAAGTGTGACACAAAGAGTGCATGGCTTACATAGGCTAGGATGGGATGTTTAGGATGACCCCGTGCGCCCTCAAAAGGTGTCTGGCAGACCAACCGAGGTGCAACTGAACGGTCATCCTGGGTTACGGGTCGTAGTGTGCAGTGTACCGAGGCAGCAAGTGCACGTGAAGTGCGATGTACCGAGGTAGCAAGTGCAAGTAGTGTGCGGTCACTAAAATTCTTTTTCTGAGTAAAACAGAGATTTTTCAGAATGTGTCTTAAAGAATTTTGATGCGCAGTTCAAAAGATGGCATGAAAATCAAACATGAATGGGGATGCACAAACATGGTATGATTTTGAAAAGACGACAATGTAATGCCTTTGAAAAAACCGTTCGAGGTTTAAAGTAACACACGCACACGAAAATGAGGAAGGGTAAACAAAAGTTTGACCCACAGAAGGCTTTTTTGAAAACAACGGTAGTTTTGAAAAAAAGTATCCAAGTCCCCAGCGGAGTCGCCAACTGAAATTACCCAGATTTGCGCGAGCGAAGCGGTTGTCTTTCGCGGAGGGTTGGTGTCTGAGACCTCGCTTTGGGAAGGAGAGGAGTCGCCACGCGGTTTTTGTATTTTGAGCCCAAACGTTGAGAAACGCCTTTTACGAAAATGGTGTCGTTTTTATTGGTAGCAAAAACTTAGGAAAAAGCTTTGAAAACGGGGGGTCATTTTTATTGGTAGCAAAAATGAGTAAAAAGATTTTTTGATACCAGAGATTGTTAGGTTTGGAGGTTACGTTACGTTTCGGGAAGAGTATTACGAGATCACCCGAAACGCCTCGTATGACAAGTCTTTATACCTTTCTCGAAAACGTGTGTGTGTGTGTGTGTGTTTGCATTTTGAAATGGGGGCTTGAATGACAAGCTTAATCTTGGTTTGAATGTCAAACGTTGATTAGGTGACTTTATTTGAAAAGGCGAGCGTTTGAATGACAAACGTCGGTTTTGGAAGTTTTTAGGAAAAAGTGGCGCGAATGCTGATTTTAACTGTTTATCTTAAGTGTCAAATGTTGACTTTTAAGAAAAGAGCGTTTGAATGTCAAACGTCAGATTTTAAGTTTTGAAGATGAGCGTTTGGATGCCAAACGTCATTTCGCGTATTTTGAAAGAGAGTTCGAAGGTCGAACTCCGGTTTTGAACCGGGCATTACATTGTTAACGATTTTTACGGGAAAAAACGTATTAAATGATTTTGAATGTCAAATGTCGGCTTTTAAGTTTGGAAGATGAGCGTTTGGATGCCAAACGTCATTTCACGCATTTTGAAAGAGAGTTCGAAGGTCGAACTCCGGTTTTGAACCGGTCATTACATTGTTAACGATTTTTACGGGAAAAAACGTATTAAATGACATGCAATCAACGAATCGGGTTGCGACTCGGAATTTGAAAAGTAAATACTATAACGATCCAAAAGGGTTGGACTTTGTAAATGACAGTATTTAAAGTGCGGTAACAACGGAATCAAACGATCCGGAATTGTAAATGACGATCGACGAGCCAAATGACTCGGAATTGTAAAGTACGATCGACGGTAACTTTGGCATTGCAGAATCTGATAATAAGGACCAGATCCTTGGTATCATCGGGATATCTGGAAAAGATAATGTTGACAAATTCATCGTCAGTCACTTGATCAGAGGGGTTCTTTGTCGTGTCAACCAGTTGTTTCCA
This sequence comes from Adenophora triphylla var. japonica, assembly GCA_022495995.1. Classification (NCBI taxonomy): domain Eukaryota; kingdom Viridiplantae; phylum Streptophyta; class Magnoliopsida; order Asterales; family Campanulaceae; genus Adenophora; species Adenophora triphylla. The sequence continues at coordinate 234,966 of JAFEMH010003763.1, forward strand.
ATTGTCGGATAACTACCCATTCTGGACATTGAGCTTGACGATTTCCATGGTATTGGAGCCCTTGTCATAGGTGACCTGATCAGAACGGGTGCCGTCCTCGAAACTGAGCATATGTATGTAGGGATCTTCCCGCGAATCTGCCGCGTCCTCGGCTCTGGAGAGTCCTGATTCGTTGTCGTCTGACGGCTCAACCCAGACATAAGGACGTCTCGCGTCCTGCTGCGATGCTGGAGCTGCTAGAAAAATATCATGCCCTTCGCTTGAGAAGAAGGGCACGGCGGGCAATTCCTCATGTAGGACATCCCATAAGACTGCCATACATTCATCACGAGTGTGATGATGCTTGTTGACCTTCATCACGAAGATTTCTTTGCCTGGCAGGACCAGAGAGTAGGATTGAAGGATGCTGACAAATCTCCGATCGGAGACAGGGGGTTTATGTGCCCACATCATTGCGATGCTCAGGGTTTCTTTCCAATCTGCGTCCAAGTTTCAAAAATGGCAGTTGAACTTGATGAATCTGACTGCTTCAGGGTCTGCCTATTCGAGGACGTTGACGTAGTTAGCATCTCCGAACTCTGAGGGATTTTGATGAGATTTGCCCCGATAGTCCCTTGGTCGGCTTGAAGAAGGTAGCCCCGGTGCCTGGCTGCTGGCACGCTTGGCTATTGTCTTGGCTTCGTTCCCTATGAGGAAAATGTCTCATCTGATTACTTCAAGATCTCCTTACCGATTAATGAACTTGACGCACTGATGGAGAGTGGAAGTTATGACTTTCATGTGGTATAGCCATGGGCGTCCCAACAGAGCTGTGAATTCGAACGGGATGTCCATCCCGTGGAATTTATTTGGCACCATTTGGGTTTCAAACCAGAGTTCCAGAGTCACCGTCCCCAGGATGGGACGAGACGTGCTGTCGTAGGCTTTGATAGTCTGGGCAGATGGGATCATGTGGCCTTCGTTGATGCGTAGGGCTTGCATCATGCTAAGAGGGAGGACGTTGACTGCTGATCCATGGTCTACCAATGCTCCGGGGAGAGAAATGGTGTTGATTCGGAGAGTGATGTACAAAGCTTCATTGTGCCCTGTGGCGTCTTTCGGCAGGTCTTCATCACAGAAGGTGAGCATACTGCCATACATTCGGGAATCGTAGATCTAGTCTCTTTTCGGAGAAGGAGAGTCATCAAGCCATCCGTTTCCTGTCTTCCTCTTGAGGGGTAAAGCTTTTGGTGGTGCCTCGGGATTGTGTTGAGGTAGTTGTGGTGTGGCCGCCCTTGGTAAGCACGTTGATTGAGTGCGAGTGCCAAGTTGACTTTGACTTTCCTTTGCCGGCTTGTGCCCTGAGTTGGGCAAATTGAACCTTGGCTGATCCTGCGGGGGATTAGGCTTCTGGCTGGCGGTAAGGTTGTCAAGATTTGAGGTATTTCGATGTCCTGAGGCCTGAAATTTGGCGTCAGCAGGATTTTTCACCTTTTCCACCCCTGTCTGCTCTAAAGCTGCGTGGCCTGGAGGAAGGGAGGACTGGCTGGAGTAGAGTACGTAGTAATCGAACTTCCCAGATGGCTCTCCGAGTGTACCCACGCTGGTGTCTCCAGCTTCATATCTTTCTCTCAGTTTTTGTTGAGAAGACTTCTTCTTCTGCTTTCTGGGAGAATCAACCCTGATCATGTCTTGGAACTCATAATCAAGGCATTCGCAGCAGTCACAAACATCGTAGCTGATGTGGACGTCTGATGAGGACCTGGCTGGAAGAGGCAGAGGAACTGGCTCGGCGGCAATCTTCTTTGGCACCCACTCGATGGAGTTCACTCTATTGTTGTTTGGAAAAGGGTTTCCAACTGTATTAGGTCCACGGAGACGCTCCGATTTTCCTTCCTCTATCAAATTCTGAATATCGTGCCGTAACCCCACATAGTTGTTGGTGGTATGGCCATGATACTGGTGGAAGGCGCATTACTTGCTTTTATCAGCGTTGACTACGGGATTCTTGGTTTTGTAGTTTGCAACGGGTTTGAGGAGGCCTTCCTTGATCAACCCTCCAGCATCTTACTTAGTGGCATGTCCAACTTGTCGAAGTGTATGGCAGGCTGCTTCGGGGTGGAGTTGTTGCTTTGCGGGACTGGGTTTCTGTTACCCGACTGGTGTCCCTGATGAATGTAGTTGACAGACGTATCTTTCCCTTTGCTGGGGGCCGGTGTGGGATTGAATGCAACTGCTGATCGGTATCTGTATGGTTATACTGTGGCCAGTTTTTCCTTGTGATCCTTCTCGAACTATGAGTCGGCATTGACCATGGCTCGGAGATCTGGGAAGAAGTGATGGTTGATAAGGGTTCTGATGGACGGCCTCAAGCAGGACTTGAAGATTCGCATCTGTTCATCCTTAGAGAGTGGCTCCATAATCTCGGAGAGTTTCCAACTCCACCTCTTGTAAAATTCTCCGACGCTTTCATCTGCTTTCTGTTCGGTGGTGATTAAGTCTCACAATTTGTTTCCCACTCTAGGTTGGATCTGTACCGCTCTAGGAAGATGTTACTGATCTGATCCCAGGTATGCCGATCTGCAGGCTTGACCCTTAGGAACCGTCGTAACGCTGAACTCTTGAGCGTATGCTGGAAGTGATTGGCCATTTGCTGAAGGGTTTCTCCTTTCGCTCTCATGCCAAGAACGTAGGTGTCAACATGCGTTTGTGGACATTCGGTTCCGTCGAATCGGTCCATCTCCGGCATTCTGAACTTGGCAGGGAGAGGCGTGACCATTCCTGGATCTGTGGATCTGAGCGTTTCTTCCTTTGAGCTGCTCATACTGGCTTTCAGATCTTTCATCTGTTCGACCATCCAGGCTAAGGTTGGGTCCAGTAGTGGACTTTGAGGCTCGGCGCCGGGTTCTACCATATGAGTGGTAGTGATTGGAGGTGAAAGGCTCGATATATGTGGATATATGGGGGGCCTTTTTTGGACTGTATCGGGGTTTGTCCCCGGTGTTTTGGGATTCGTGTATAGGCAATAGGTTGAACCCGGGAGGATATTGGAGGATATTGACATCTGTTTGAGATGGTCCAACGGTGCGGTGGTTGTACTGAGTGATGGGAGTAGTACTGGCTTGGCCGTATATGACAGGGTTGCCTTGAGAGGTGGCAACATGAAGCCTAGGTCGGCTGTTTCCTTGGTTCAAAGGCATCCAGTAAGTTGGTAGGGGAGGAACCTGGTTGAAGGTTTGAGGAGCTGGTTTCGGGGAATCGTCGTCCTCGATTAGGACGAAAGTACCATCTGGTTGAGGGATAGCCGCTATACCTAGCTCATTCAGAAGTTGTACCACGAAATTTTGTTGATCTTCTTTCTGCCTCTTATGAACCGCACAAGCCCGAATGGCTTCTTCCAGTGTCATATCTGTTACCGGTGGCGGGGGTCCGTCCCCGTCACGATTTCTCGGTGAGCTTGACATGTCGGATAGTCTGGCAGAAGGAACTGAGGGAACCAAAGAACTGTTTGACGCTGCTGTAACTGTGACTCTTGTGAGGCGCTGACCCGAAATTCTGAACCACTTTCTTCTAGCTACAGGGAATGAAAGGCAGGGTTTAGGCTTCGGAAAGGGTATTTGGCTCAGGATTTCGGGCTAGTGCAATGTGCAGTTACCGATTAATGTTTACTTAAAATGTATTTTCTCATAGTCCTAATCGGTTGGAAAAGATCGTATCTTCTTTTTCACAACTAACCTAAGGCTCTAATCAGTGGATCTCGTCACTACGTTTATAAGCCCCTCGTTTTTCACATGTAAATCATCTTCCCGGGATGGACAATCCCGAGAGAGGATCCTATAAGGCAAGCGAGTTCCATCGAAAAAGGATAAAGTGAATTTAAGGCTAGCTGATCATGTAAACTTCCAACATATGTGACACGCGGGCCACGGTCGAAGTCAACGTCCTTAAGTTAAGGTGGGGATTGTGCCAATATTTCGGCATGACCTCTCCTGACTCGCTTGCGCGAGGGGCCTTAGCTTTTGGCATTGGCCAAGTTGTGGCTGGCACGGTGCATACGTAGAGGGTTTGGTGACACGGTGTCACATTGAACCTTCGGGTACATTTTTCGATAGAGCTCCGCGTCAAAGTCAAGGCTGAAAAGCTCAAGACTTCGGGTCGGGAACGACCTTCGATCTCAATCTTTCGAGCTTGACTTGTGAGGGAACCCGACGTAAAAACATACACTTGGGCTTTATGACACGTACTAAGCCAAAAACCAACCGGGGTCTTGGACGAAGTGTGACACAAAGAGTGCATGGCTTACAAGGGCTAGGATGGGCTATTTGGGACGACCCCGTGCGCGCTCGAAAGGTGTCTGGCAGACCAACCGAGCTGCAACTGAACGGTCATCCCGGGTTACGGGTCATAGCGTGCAGTGTTTCGAGGCAGCAAGTGCACGTAGCGTGCGGTGTACCGAGGCAGCAGTGCAAGTAGTGTGCGGTCACTAAATTATTTTTTCTGAGTAAAACAGAGATTTTCAGAATGTGTTTTAAAGAATTTATGCGCAGTTCAAAATGTAACATGAAAATCAAGTATGAACGGGAATGCACGAACATGTCATGATTTTGAAAGAGATGAAAATGCAACACCTTCTGAAAAACCGTTCGAGGTTTTGAACAAAACACACACACAAAAACGAGGAAGGGTAAATGAAAGTTTGACCCACAGAAGGCTTTTTGAAAACAACGGCAGTTTTGAAAAAGTATCCAAGTCCCCAGCGGAGTCGCCAACTGAAATTACCTGGATTCGCGGTGCGGGGCCGCGCGCGGAGCGAAGCGGTTGTCTTTCGCGGATGTATTTGGGACCTCGCTTTCGGGAAGGAGAGGAGTCGCCACGCGGTTTTGTATTTTGCAAACGTTGAAAAACGGCTTTATGAAAAAGGTGTCACTTTTATTGGTAGCAAAAACTTGGAAAAGGCTTTGAAAAGGGTGTCGTTTTTATTGGTAGCAAAAACTTGGAAAAGGCTTTGAAAAGGGTGTCGTTTTTATTGGTAGCAAAAACTTGGAAAAGGCTTTGAAAAAAGGTGTCCTTTTTATTGGTAGCAAAAACATGACAAAAATCTTTTTTAGTACCAGAGATTGTTAGGTTCGGAGGTCACGTTACGTTTCGGGAAGAGTATTTTTGAGATCACCCGAAATGCCTCGTATGACGAGTCTTTCTATCTTTCTCGAAAATATGTGTGTGTGTGTGTGTTTGCATTTTGAAAATGGGGGCTTGAATGACAAGCTTAATCTTGGTTTGAATGTCAAACGTCGGTTTTGTGATTCTTTTTGGAAAAAGCGAGTGTTTGAATGACAAACGTCAGTTTTGGAGTTTTTTAGGAAAAAAGGTGCGAGTGACGATTTTTGAACTTTTAACTTAAGTGTCAAATGTTGACTTTTAAGAAAGGAGCGTTTGAATGTCAAACGCGGGTTTTGAGTTTTAAAGATGATCGTTTGGATGCCAAACGTCACTTTAGGCATTTTGAAAGAGAGTTCGAATATCGAACTCCGGTTTTGAACCGGACATTACATTGTTAGCGATTTTACGGGAAAAAAGCATTAAATGATATGCGATCTACGAATCGTTTTGCGACTCGAACTTTGATAATTAAATACTATCACGAGCCAAACGACTCGGACTTGTAAATGACAGTATTTAAAGTGCGGTATCGACGGAATCAAACGATCCAGATTTTAAAGGTGCGATCAACGAACCAAACGGCTCGGACATGTAAAGTTGAGTTAAGTAAATAGCATTCAACGGATCAAACGATTCGGACCGTTAAATGACTATCACGAACCAAATGGTTCGGACTATAAAGTTGCGTATCAACGGATCAAACGATCCGGAATTGTAAATGACATAAAAGTAAAGAAACGGGGCCGGAATGCCGTTTTAACCCGAGATTACTTCTCTTACGGGAAGAGAAGAGGATCTTGGACTAAAACGTATCGAACCCTGTTGACGGTGACATCTACATTTCAATGACTTTTGTCTGAAACGGTTGTAGCGACTGGTACGTAAACCGAGACGGAACGAGTGTTTAGGGAGAGAGAGTGTTACCTATGGCTAGGGGTTGACTCTTTTGGCTCGGGAGGCGTATACGGGATACGGTTTAGTGTTTGGAAAGGTTTTTCGAGGTCGTTTGGTTCGTGTTTGGTTGAAATACGAGGTTTTCATGAAAATCGAGGCAAAACGGGGCTCGGGAGAGGGTGGAAGCTGGTTATGCCGTGGCTATTTGTGAAAATGGGTAATGTTTTTCCTCTCTTGAAATGTTTGACAACCCTCTGTATTTATAGGGTAAATTTGCAGAAGAGTCCGGACGGACTTATACTGAATTTCAGGAGGTTTTGTGGTATTTTGGAAAATGGGAGGACTTACTGGCAATTCTGTTTTGCCTGTAAAATAGTCCGGACGGACTGTGACAACATCTCAGGGGTATTTTGGTCTTTTCACTCTGAAATCTTATTGATGTTGACCGGAGGGCTGTGGCATGTGTGCCACGTGCCCCTGTGACTCACCAGGGCATGGGTTTTCGTGTCATTATTCCCGGTTTTGTCCCTTTTTAAATAACTGTCCGGAAAATGTCCGAAACGCCCCCGGAAAGTGTCGAAAAGTGCATTTTTCAAGAAAAGCTGTACTTTTATGTGTGACAACGTGTGTTGAGTACGCTTTGATATTGGGATGCACGGGACAGTCCCGAGACTTCTTATTGGCTTGAGAACGGGGAGCTTAACGGGTTCCGGTTAACCTGGAGCGGGCCAGTTAACGGATTCCGGTTAACTTTTAACAGATTTTGATGATCCAGATTTGGGTACTTACAGCATGCCAGCGCAGGAAACGGCCATGACTGCACAAGGAAGGATTCCTCCTCCGATCTCTCAGGTCCAAAGTCAAGGTGCACAGGGTGGATTCGGCAAGATTGGTAGCCAGCCTCCGAATTTCTTCAATTTAACTTCTTCTCCAGCTCCTAATACCTCAATGCCTCCGGGTCAGTATGGTTTTCAGTTTCAAGGGGGTTATTCTCAGCCTCAGGACAGTGTTTATCAGAATAGTCTTCAGTATGGACAATTTTGTCAGGAACAAGGTTTGAATGGTACTTTTCAGGGTTCGCAGCAACAGGCAGCTACGCAGCATCAGGGTAGCCAGTATCGTTTGTCGGGTAGCCAGGTTTGCCAAGACGGATTCCCACAGTATTCTCATAACCAGTCTCAGTTTCAAGGAGGTTTCTCCCAGCCTGTGATATGTTCCCCTATTACACAGCACTTGTACGGTTCTACCCCTTACTCGGCTCCTTGTGTGAATGCCGGGGTTTCATCTCAAAGTCAGTTCGGGTATCGGTCAGCTCAACTTGGTCCTCAATAGCCTAATGTTCAGAATTTGGGGCAGTTTAATGGGTATGATCTGTATGGAAATAGGATGCCAAGTTCTGTGAGTTTGTTAGATAGCAGCATAAATGTTCCTAGTACCTTCGGCCTTCCTCCAGCTGCTTTGCCTATTAGACATGTTCAAGAAATTCCGTCCGCTTTTTCGGTACCCTCTTCAACTATTGCTCCTACTATTCCTCAGCTTCCCGGGATGACTCCAAAGGTGACTGCGTTGTTGAAACAAATGCAGTAGCAGATCGAAAAATTGACAGTAGGATCCAGTGGTCTCAAGGTAGTTGATCCGGGTCAGGTGACACCCCTCCCATATAAATTCAAAATGCCTAAAATGGAGTTTGATGGTACAGCATGTCCGAAGACTCATATTGACACTTATGTAATGACAATGGGAGTGATGCGTTGTACTCCTGAATTTATGGCTTCGCATTTCCATAGTGTGAACCGGTGGATCGATCAGTCCAGTCTCTCTCAAAGCTGCCCTAGCAGTCCTCTCTTGCCTCAAGGCCTCTCTGCAAGCTATCACCTCGGGATCATCTCTCATAGCAGCTCTCCGAAGCTCTTGCCTCCGATAGTCCTCTGCAACATCACCAGTGACATCATCTGGGTTCCTCTGGGCCTCCACATCTCTGAAAGATCGACTGGTCGGATAGTCTGCCCCGAGGTATTCTCGACGACGAGCCTCTATCGTCAACTGCACTGGACCCTGTTGCTCCTCATACCATATCAGATATTCTGTGGTCAAGAATGTAATACCTCGGGTCTGGCGAAAAAGTGTCCGTGTAGGCAGAAAACCCTCTAGAAAAGATCTGCTGAAGAACTGCATAGACTGGGCTCAGCCATACTCAACGGAACAGTATCAGTCATCATTCTCTCTCTCAAAGTTTTGACAATCTGCTGCGGGTACCCGTATTGTCTACTCACTAATGACGGGATACAAAAAGAAGATACATGCAACCCTGGCAGCCTGACTACCACCGACCCATCCTGAATGTCCCTCATGGTCTGTAGCCTCCATGTCGGAATCCAAAAGCTCAGATCAGCAGTCCCATATCGCATCAATCTCATCTGCCAGCTATCAGAAGCTGCATCTCTCAACATCCTGTGTTTCTCTGTTACCCAAGGCATCGCTGTCTGCCCCTCTGGTAGTGGCATGATCAAGCGCAACCTCTCAGAAATCCATAAAGATAGTAAACTGGGGCTGCCGGCACCCATTAAATCAGATCCTCCCACCAGCCTATCAATGCCATGGCTTATCTCAACCAGCAGCAGTGGTACGATATCCATCTCTCCCTGTCCAGACTGAATTTGACAAAGGTCCACACCTCGATCACCCCTGAGTTGTCTGACGATCTCCAGTGGCCTACCCGGGCAGACTCCAATGTATCCACAGAAATAATGGGCCGACAGAGTGAGCAGTATAAATATATCCAGAGATGTAGAAAGATCGAACAACTCATGACTGGATAGACGCAATCTGGCCATCCGGGTCAAATCTATAATCCTATCATCAAGAATCATGGGTGCTACCTGACTGCTGGTAAGCTCAAGAAGTCCGATAACTGCTCCATAATCGACCGTCCGTCCCGTGGAAATGCTACGGTCTTCGTCTCACTCAGGCCTGTCAATGCTCTGAAATCTTCCATTGTAGGCGCCAAATCATTGTATGACAAAGTGAACACATGTCGCTCCGAATCCCAAAAGCAAGAAGCAGCTCGGAGCAAATCCCAATCAATCGTCTAGTCTTTCAAAGACCAAATACATGGCATGCTATATCTCTTATCAATGAGTTTCCTATGTTGCTTTTGGTGGAAACGCAAAATTTTAACGAAGTCTTGGTGAAATTGATACTCCCGGGAAGCTACTTCTCTGTTGTAAAGCATATCTCTACCATTTCTGCCCCAGACATTTTCCTATATATCCCTCAAAAGCAAATCTCGGGTGACTCCCCCTCCAGTCAAATCTCGGGTGACTCCCCCTCCGGTCAAATCTCGGGTGACTCCCCCTCCGATCAAATCTCGGGTGACTCCCCCCTCCAGTCAAATCTCAGGTGACTCCCCCTCCAGTCAAATCTCGGGTGACTCCCCCTCCAGTCAAATTCTGGGCAACTTCCCCCCAATAGTCACTCCTTCGAACTACGATCAGGCTTGATTCCCTCCTAGGGATACGTAGGAATCCTTTCCCAAAAAGGTCCAGCCATCCAACCACATCAATCATTTTCCTTCATCTGCCATATCCCCAACAGATCCGGCAATATGACCACTCTGGTCTATCTTTCCGACCAGCCGCTCATTGGGCTTGGGATTCTTCTTATTGATAACCTCACTTCTTCCATACGTGACGTTGCCGAGGGGCTCTGTGAGTACCCCAATCCAATTTGATAAGTGCCTTTTAATATAATAAAATTGCACTAGGGGCGTTTTGGTAAGTTTTTGGTCCATTTCGAGACTTCCAAAAGTTTTTTATATGTTTTTTGCGAAGGAAGTACTTTTAAGTCTTTTTTCCATGCAAAAGGACCTATAGAGAATTATTCATTTTGGACCTAGGAGGAATTATCCCGGAATGTTCTAGAACAGGTTGTTGGCGCCAGAAACAGTTATTGGCTCATCAAGTTGTGTGACACAACGAGCCACGGAAAGTCACAGCAGTGGGTAGTGCGACGCAAGTTGCCACTCACCAGCAGGTTATAAATAAGACCCTCCCCCTCTCATTTCTGGATCCATTTTCGACCTATTGTTACTCTGCCCAAATATTGGCATAACACACACAGCAAAACACCCACAATCCCCTCTCTCTCACATACAACTCTCTCCCTTTCTCTCTAGATTCAATCACATTCACCCACCATTATCTAGATCCTTAATCCACCATCCTTCCTAAGCTCAATCCGGTTCTGTAGCTGATAATTGAAGATCCTTATACCTGACTTGGTATAAGGATTATGGATCTACAAGGGTAACAAACTCCCTCCTTCCTTTTATCTCTTCTATTTGTTCTTTTCATAATTCATGCAATTTCTATTCATTTGATTTGATAATTACGCTCCATCTGCTCTAATTGTTAAGTTACAATCGCAATCTCTCTGTTTAAGTTACTTTGTTTGGTATTATTTCATGCTTATGGGTTAATTTTGGTCTAATTGTGGTTGTTCATCAAGGGAGTGTGGATCATCCCAAATCAACACCCCCTTGATCGATTGGATGTTGATTCATGTGTTTTCTGAGTTGAATTGCTGATATAATTCGATCTGGATAGATCTCAATTCATTCTGCTTTTTAGTCTATAAGGTTTCTGCATATTGGCTTCCTGTGTCACGCGACACAATATGCCAGGCTGAGTCCTGTGTCACGCGACACAACTGGCCAAGCAGATCCCGTGTCACGCGACACAGTTCGCCACTCTGCAGAAGCCACCTTTTCAGTTGTAATCTGCTCATAGTTTTGTAACTGGGATGTGGCACCCCTTTGTACCAAGTGGTTCACGAGTTGTATCTATTTCATTTTATCAATAAAATTCATTTATCACGTTTCTTGTCATACACGTTTGCATACACTTATTGATACATTGGATGTTTGTTGTTGAAAGACTCGTTTACGAGGCGTGTTGGGTGAACTCTCGGTTCTTCCCAACACGTAACCTGACCCCCGAACCCTTTCTCTAATTTCAAAAGGTTTTTCAAAGTGTACCTCTTAAACATGGCGTGGCGACTCCTTTTCATGCACTTTTACATATCTCCCATCCCATTTTCCAAAACAATAAAACATTCATTTTTTCATACGGGGTATGTTCAACAAGCCAAAAATATCACAAAGGATGCCTGAAAAAAGAAAAATTGCACAAAGATCGGACCTGGGACGGAAGGCTAACCCTCGTAAATGTTTCCAATGCTTCTTATGAGAGAAGAAGTTTGGAGAACATTTACTTGTCCCCAGCGAAATCGCCAAACTGTGAATGTGTGCCCCGTTTTTCCATTTTTTTACGAAAAAGGGTCGAGTTCACCTCAGTTTGAAGACACCGGATTTATGAAAAACGGAGTCGCCACGCCATTTTTATTTATCCTCAAAACTTTGAAAAAAAGGAAAAGGATTCGGAGGTTAAGTTACTCATTGGGAAGAATGTTTGGCGTTCACCTAAGGGAGCCTTGCAAAAGCAAGTCTTCCAAGATCCAAAATTTGTGCTTGTTTGTGTGCTTGTGTGTGTTTGAGAAAAGAGAAAAAGATGTGCCAAGTTTATTATCCGAACGTAAGAACCATTTTAGAAGGTTTTAGTTCGGGATACCTTGGACTTTGGTGTTTTCGGGATTTTAATCCCGTGCTCACTTTGAACTTATGATCATCATTACGGGACTTATCTACCCTCCCATTAGATTAATCAACCAACATAGGTGTAGGAGTCTTGGTATGTCTTAACCTAACTTTCCTTAGGGATTTTAGTCAAATGTGATCGAAAAGGGTTGTCTTTAAGTCCAAGAATGAGACTTTTTAGAAAAGAATGAATCTTTGTCCATCAATCCTACATCTTGAGACAATGATGATTCGTAGGGACATTTTGTGTTTGTCTCAACTGATTATCGGAGATTTTGGGACTAAAACTCATTGATTTCTAAAAGGGACA